>LUGF01054196.1:291839-302900 GCA_001625245.1 Calycopis cecrops | reverse complement strand
GGGGAATGCATTTACGCACGATACCCGGGAGCCTGGGTTGGCTCTTAAGCCGGGCATGTGTCGGGCTCGGCTTTGGTACGCCCCTACCGACTAAACCCCTGCGGGTGCCTTCAGCCGCTATAAATGGAGGATCCCGGATCTGCAGGCTATAGGACCCTCCAGCAAAATGGAAAGAGCCTAGACCAAGTAGCACTAATGATGAGGCAAATTACCCTGGACAAAACTTCAAGACTTAACAAACTGATAATTTGATAGACGAGAGAGAGCGAAACCATGGCAAGGGAATTGAATATCTTAATGGCACCTGAATATTGTCAACTCATATTGCAGCTCGTACCTCAATAAATGATAGCCAATAGCCACATTCTTATTTCGAGAAGAATGCCCAAATGGAGAAAAACTGTGGGATGTCCGACATTTGGAGACAAATTTCTCGATATTCTTCTCGGACTTCCTCTGCTTATAAAAGAAGCTAATAAATTATTCAAAAACATTCGTGCCTTATTCTGGGACAACTCACATTAGTCCAGCCTGTAGGTAAATAATTGTCCTTTAGACTTCTGATTTGGAGAAGATACATCGTAATTGGAGAAGGCCCACATTGGGTCTACATCTGAACAAGTGCCCAATATCTGTAATGATTAAAAAATCATGATCAAATCTGCGTTTTATTTTATAAACTCAATTCAGCTATTGGCAAGCCAGTCTTTAGTCTGGCCGATGCAACTGGACAACAACAGATTTCGCTAATGATGATCATGAAAGGAACAAAAGCCTCCGCAGGCTGCAGGCCTTTTTAAGGCGGATTGTCGTGACTTCATTTAGTAGGCGTGCGATACGCGACGACCAACTTGCGTACTGGTACTTCTTCATTCGCATACAGAGGGTGCGTTCCAAAATTTACGACAGGGATTTGACAACTGTAAATGTACTGAACACTACTGGTAGTTTTATTGAACGCATTCTTATAGTAAGAGGTACATGCATGTATATAGCCGGTCAAGTACGAGGTCTGTGGCTTGGAAAACTAGGAGTTTAGAATTTATAGATACAACAACAATGATCTTAAGCCTTATGGGCTGTGCGACTGCAGACTCCCTAGGCCGCCAGATCTGGCGCTGGCTCCCGGCACTACACGAGAGGTACCTCTCGCTTACACGATACCGATAAAATGATAACTGTGCTGTCCCGTTACGTGTGGTGTGTAAGTATCGGATGGCCCTTGGAGGAAGGACGAGAGAGAGCAACCCATCTGTATAGCTTCTACGGTGATATCTATGGGCTTCAGTAGTCATGAAAATGTCACCAACTGTTCGTTCGCCACTTATACTATTAAAAGAAAATGGCCACCAAACAACTATCGCCCGATCCGCTGTCCGCGGGGGCCCTGTAAGTTACGACTGCTGAATCTGGATGACATGTAAAAAAGAGTTAGCAACAGGTCTGGTTTATCGATTAATAAAATTCAATAGCATCCCATACAACCCCATATTGACTTACCTAACCATATTGTGTGATATATCGCGACAATTCTCTGGGTAAAACGCAATCGTAGATAGAGTGGGAGAGAAAGGGCGAACGAGGGAACTAGCGTGCGAGAGAGACGGGGCTATATAAAGTCATAAATATCGCGCAGCTGGATTTCTCCTTACCCGATACTTTTTTCTCCAAAAACGAAGATAGTCGTTTACGAGGTACTGTCGAGTAGAGAAGTGTTATCGTATTTCAGGCTTTTATCTCTGTAATGGGCGTTTTGTTGAAGGCCTTTTTGCCTGACTGGAAAAAATTAGGTCTCTACCTGAATGCGTCTTGTATTGGCATCTTATCACACCTATTCTTTACAATGGATTAATTGGAAGCTACGTCTCGCAAAATGTTCTTATTGCTTTCTTGAGCTCTATGGTTTGGACTTTGGACATTTCGAACTTTGAATTATTGTAGTAATGTCCTAACGTAGCAAGCGATAAAAATAGATATGTTGTTATGTTTTAAATTTGGATTTGCTCATAAATTAAGGATTAAGAGCTAGGGCTTTGAGCTAAAAAGTTTTGTTAATTGTTGTAATTTAAAAGTAAAACATTACATGAAGTAGAATATGACCCTAATTTATAATTTTTAGTAAGAGGTAGTGCCACGCTGCATGCATGCAGCCGAATTGGGCCGGCACGACCGGGGAGGCACCTCTCGCTTCCACGAGATCGACGTAAAGTGACAACTTTGATAGTTGTGCTATCGCGTTTCGTGCAGTGTGTAAGTAGCTATGGAGGGAGGAGGATGAAGGGGAGCAACGCATCTGTATAGCCTCTATGAGGATGTCTATGGGCGTCGATAATCATGAAAATTGCTCCGAATGCAGACGATCGAGTAAGAAAATAATTAATATGATGATTAAATCGTCTCCCATAATACTTGGAATATGAACGTAATAAATAATAATACAGGATGTGATCCGCGGCTTCAACCGTGTCATAAGATAAAAAATCACCCCCTTATCTCTCCCACTTAGGGGTAGAATTTCTAAAAACCGTTTCTAGATGTTCATTTAGAATTCAAAAGGAACTATACCTATTTTAAAGTTTCTAGGCACATAAGTAAATTTTAACGCTTACAAAAAACTACTTAAATGAATAATCTCAGGTCATTTATACGTTTTATTTTACGCTAGCTTCCGCCCGCGACTCCGCGCGGATGTTGGTCTTCGCGTGGATGGATTTATTTTTTTTCTACGTATTTTTCCAGGATAAAAAGTATCCCATTTTATGCCACAGGATAATAAGGTATAATTATACCAAGTTTCATCGATATCGAACAGTTCGTTTTCACGTGATGCCTGAACATAGAGACAGACAAAAAATTTTTTAATCGCATATTTGGGTTTAGTATCTATGCAGTAACACCCCCTGCTATTTATTTTTTCAATATTTTCAATGTACAGAATTGACCCTTCTACAGATTTATTATATGTATAGATTTACTAGCTTCTGCCCGCAGTTTCACCCGCGTGGTCTTCGGACTTCAAAAATAGAGTTATTATACATATGAACCTTCCTCTTGAATCACTCTATCTATTAAAAAAACCCATCAAAATCTGTTACGTAGTTTTAAAGATAGCATACAGACATACAAACGGCGAAAAGCGACTTTGTTTTATACTATGATTGTAATGATTTCGTTTACGGTTTATCTAATCACAACCAGACCACGGTACGTATTTGGTTCCGATATTCAAGAAAACCATACAATTTTTGAATCCACATAAAAATAACCTCAAATCTCAGCCGCGTTTTCCACCCGACTGTACATAAGGAGCAAGCTAATAAATTCAAATAGGCTTCATTGGGAACCCTACAGCGGCACCCGACACCGGCGTATCGCTGCGTTATTAATACCAACCCCACCACACCATCACTCAAAGCCTTATCAACACCATTATAATTCCATAAGGTCTTTATTATTAACCAGCTGCAAAGCTATGTTAATAATTGGCCTGGGCTGATAGATGTCTAATAGCTTTGTAATTATAGGTGGCGCAGTGAAACGTAGTGCCACGCTGCAGCCGAATTGGGCCGGCACGACTGGGGAGGTAATACTCGCTTATACCACACCGACGTGAAGTGATAACTATTCTGTCGTGTTTCGTTTGATGTGTAAGTAGCCGGTGGTCCATGGAGGGAGGAGGAAGGAGGGCAACGCATCTTTATAACTTCTATGCGGATTTCTATGGACCTTAGTAATCGTTAAAGTGGCTCCGACTGCTTATTTGCCCTTGTATAAAAAAAAACAAGTTGTAAGCTTATTTACCCTTATATAAAAATACCAAGCTATAAGCTTATTTGCCCTTATATAAAAATAACCAAGCTATAAGCTTATTTGCCCTTATATAAAAAAAACAAGCTATAAGCTTATTTGCCCTTATATAAAAAAAACCAAGCTATAAGCTTATTTGCTCTTATATAAAAAAACCAATTTATAAGCTTATTTGCACCTATATAAAAAAAAACCAAGCTATAAGCGCAATTCCCGCGCACCATTTCAATTTGGAATCAGCTGCCCCCCCTCGGTATTTCCGGACCGGTACGACCTAGGGATCTTCAAGAAAACAACTTATTCTTTCCTCAAAGGTCGGCAACGAATCTGTTAGACCTCTGGTGTTACGGATGTCTGTGGGCGTTGGTGATCACTTTACATCAGGTGACCCAACAGCTCGTTTGCCGCCCATGCTATAAAAAAAAACCAGCTGCAACCATCAGTTATGTTGATAACAGAGTGGAGTGACCTAGTCGGAGACCTCTGAGGCTATGTGTACCTCTTGTTCACGTGACAGGTCTGCTGTTGCGTTTATTGCGTTCTATTACCCCTTACTAGGGTTGCCATCCATCCGAGTTTCCCCGGATTTGTCCTAGTTTAGACGGCGTCCGGGGAGCGTGCGGGCGGCGTTTTATTTGTAGTCCTTTTTTTATTATATTTAAAAAACTTGAGACTAAAAATTTAAAGTTTTGGAAGAAATATTTATATTAAAACTTCACTGGAAATATTTTTTTTTAAGTTTGTCATTTCTTTAAAATAGCACTACAATAAATAATAATTGATTTATGACCATCAAAAGTATATTTTATTCTGAATATCTTATAAAAAATACTATTTTCTAACGTCCGGGTAGGAAGCTCCGAAATCCGGGGTTTTTAAGTGTCTTGTCCTGGTTGACAGTTTTTTGAGATGGCAACCCTACCCCTTAAAGACGGATGGTCTAGTGAAACAGATATGCAATTGGTACCTTACCTTTGGTTACCAGAACAAATCAACTATTCAACGAGACAGCATAGCCATAATTAGTAACCAAATAAGTAACACTTTTTGTGTTACAATTTCTAGCTGCCCTATTTTGCGTAAAACCGTTACAAACCAATTCCTACTACCCCAATAGCGGTTGGAACATCAAGAAGAAACCAGACCAAACGCGACTACATAGCGTACATTAATGACCAAATAATACAGTAAGAGGTAGTGCCACGCTGCATGCATGCATTCAGCCTAATTGAGCCGGCACGACCGGGGAGGTACCTCTCGCTTACACTGTGCTATCGCTTTCCATGCGGTGTGTAAGTAGACGGGGGTCCATGTGGGAGGGAGGAGGATGGAGGGCAACGCATCTGTATAGCCTCTGTGCGGATGTCTGTGGGCGTCATGAAAATCTCTCCGACTGCTCGTTTATACGTCCCCTTATACGTACAGTTTTTTTATTCAGCCTATGTTGCTGGGCAAAGGCCTTTTATACGTACTATAAAAAAATTAACTTATTTTTGTTGGACTACTTTTCCGCCGGCCTATTTAGCGGCCATTGCAGTACAAACCAGTTCCAAGTCCCAATACTGTTTGTTTCGTTCCCTAATCGCCAGTCTGCCCAATCAAGTGTGTGGGCGGATATCAGGAATGTATTGGTCCGTGACGCTAGGCGGCTCCATATCTACTAATTATCACGTCTAAGCCGGCCGATAGAGATATTTCTCTCTTTTTTTTACCTCACCACTTAATAACATTCTTCACGCTGCAGAGTACACAGTGGGGACAGGGGTGCGGTGGAGTCGATGTTTTGTGTGTTTTTTTTTAATAGTTGAAACTCGCTTTGATTTAAGTTTTAGAATTGTTTATTCAAAGATGTTGAGATATTTTTGAGTTGCGATATTTTTAATCAATGTGTAGTTGATTATTTATATAATTAGGTAGGTAATTCTGCTACTTTAGAATATCTAGCAGCCTATAAAAGATTTATATGCAAATTAATATATTTCCTTAATTTTTGAGGTACAACTTCTATTATACACGCGCTTGACATGGACACCCCATGTCAAGCTGGCGAGAGTGTTACAAGAATCACACATCGGGCGAGACCAATGGAAGTTGTCATTCAAATTCAAAATTCAAACTCGATCGAAGTAAAACTTTTTTGAATTTAAAAAATTAATGTAATAATATGGCATGTCATTCTAACTACGGTAATGAATTTGTGTAATAAATCAAAAGTTTTACTTCAGTTGTGTGGTCTAAAGCACACACTTTTTTTAATTTGACATTTTTAATTAATTTAATATGTTACCACAAAGTTAAGATAACTTTAGACCTGTATTAAGTTTATTAAAGTTCACCATAGTAAAAGTGAGAAGCAGAAATACGAAGCGGATGAAATACTTTACAATTTATAAAATAATTTTATTTACTTGTACGTAAATATTTTCTTTTATTTTCTTTTGCGTTTGTGTGGTATCGACCACCTAACATGGTTTTATAATAAGATGTTACATAGCTCTAGGCCATAGAGCTGTTTTACAATTTAAAAATCTAGACTATACTGAACCTTTTTGTTAAATTTAAAAATATCAAAAAAAAATTGTATATTACTTCGACTCCATTCACGTCATTTTTGATACTCGAATCTTGGGACCCTAATGCCCTGGTCGTTAGCGGTCATCTCTGGCGGAAGTTACCGAAACTGTTTATTTCGAGTTTGGGAGTTTATTTTTTATCACGAACGACGTAAAATAAAAACTAGATTCATAAATTACAATAAAAACATAGATATACTTAGTTTTCGCTACACGTACAGTGATGAAAAGGACTTACTTAGCGTTTTTGTTTTTGTAATTTTATTATGTAACAATCTGTTTTCATGATTCGACTTTTGAATTGTGAAATAACCTTTAAGCTGCTTGTTTAAGAAACTTAGAAAAAAGGTTAATTCATTAACCAAGGACATCTAAATACTTAGTTGTTTAAAAAATCTCTACAAATACTAAGATACGCAAAAAATACGCGTAAAGTGACAGCTGTGCTGTCGCGTTTCGTGCGGTGTGTAAGTAGCCGGTGGCCCATGGAGGTGGGAGGAGAAAGGAGGGCAGTGCATCTGTATAGCCTATATGCGGATGTTTGTGGGCGTCGGTAGTCATGAAAATGGTTCCGGCTGCTCGTTTGCCCTCCTATATCATTAAAAAAAAAAAAAACGCAGCAATACATACAAACACAAACAAGAAATGAGTTAAAGTGATTATTAAATATCCTTCCTCAATCTTACTGAAGGGAATGATGGCTACGCATTTGTGTATCTAGATTATTATGTTATATTAAATCTTAAAGGGCCTATTTGGAAAAAAATCCTAAAAGTAGTGTTTGGTTTGTCGTGCGAGGTGTTAGGGCGGTCCTTGATTTTCTGTCTCCATTAAAAACATATTTTGGAGCGCTCATATAAAAAAATAATTGTATAAAATAAACTCAAAATAACTTCTTACAGTAGTTCCCAGTTGAAATTGATTATACACAGTATAGAAAAGTTTATTATTTAATGAAAATATATTAAAACTTAGCTTTAATAACATCGATTTTGTTAAGAGAGAGTTTATAAATTACGAGGCATTTTATTGGGACAAGGAGTCGAAATCATTCTCACTTAGGAGAGAGGGGGGTCTAGGCAAATATCACGGAATTATTCAAGACTAGTGGACCCGACAGCCGATGTCTTGTCTTTATTGGATTGCCTTATTGAAAATAGGTATTATGTTGTTATTGTAACGTGTAATTTTATGTGGCCAAAATTTGAATAAAATCATTATGCATATTGATACATTATAGCTTAAATGTTACCGAGCACTAATACCTATTTAACAAAAAATCTCATCAAAATCCGTCAGGTAGTTTTTGCGTGAAAGCCGCACAAGACAGAATGACGTCTTCTACAGTTTTATCATATGTATAGAAAAAAACGCCTGACATTATATTAGAAATAAATTTCCCATTCAAATCTCTCAAAAATAACGGGGAACGCCGACGGCACAGCTGTCACATTGCGCCGTTCTCATGTAAGGGAGAATCCGTCGTGCCGGCCGAATAACGATGCAATGCAGCTTGGCACTGCCTCTTACAATGGAAGAGGCGAGAGGAGAGGTGGCAGGAGAGAGAAGAAATGTGCTGTGTTGCCGGACAAAATGCAGGGAGGACAATAAGAAGCTGATAGCTGACCTTCATTAATTAGAGAGTTCAAATCTCACGAGAGATTATAAAAAGGGGTATAAGATAGGCTAAATCTCATAATATCTCACCAAAGAACACGTTATTCATAGAAGGCCATAAAGGGCTTACCAGCACCCATTGTCACGGGTTTGTGGGTGCGATATTTCTATTTATCCAATTTATAGTCATTAGCCATACTCGTACTTTGTAAGAGGTAGTGCCACACTGCATGCTTGCATGCAGCCGAATTGGGCCGGCACGACCGGGGAGGTACCTCTCGCTTACACGAGACTGGCGTGAAGTGACAGCTGTGCTGTCGCGTTTCGTGCGGTGTGTAAGTAGCCGGTGGCCCATGGAGGTGGGAGGAGAAAGGAGGGCAGCGCATCTGTATAGCCTCTATAGTCTATGCGGATGTCTGTGGGCGTCGGTAGTCACGAAAATGGCTCCGACTGCTCGTTTGCCCCCCTATATCATCATAAAAAAAAAAAAAAAAAAAAATTACTCTCGTCGTCTCATTTTTATTTAATAACTACATAATAGGTTTTTGTTTGTCAATGATGATAAGTGAAGGTATGGTTTAAGACAATATAATATCTAATTTTTCTATTAGTATGGAAGGAAAGTAAATTTTCGTGTTATAAATTCAGAGCATGAATGGACAGAATACCTTCTGCAGTAGCCCTCACCGATGCAGCTATTTCAGTAAATCTCGTTCAGTAAAGGTTATTTATTTATTTATTTCCCCTAGGTCTCAGGGATCAATAATTTTAATAAAACTTCTGCGTTTCCTAATTTTTAATTAGTCGCAGTCATTCTGTACGTATATCTAATGATATAATTGATGTGCGTACCACACTGGCTATATTTTTACAAATATTATGTACTAGCTTCCGCCCGCGGCTTCGCCCGCGTGGTTTTCGGATTATAAAAAATCCCTATAAATTTTAACTTATTATGTTATTCTGATATGAAAGCTATATTACTGTAAATTTTCGTGAAAATCCGTTCAGTAGTTTTTGTGTGAAAGAGTAACAAACATTCTCACAAACTTTCGCCTTTAAAATATTAGTAGGATGTGTAATATTATTATTTAAATATTTAAGTGCCATCTGTTGAGGAAATAGAATAACATTTGAAACATCACATTGTATACGTGCCATCTATTGAAATTTTACGAACTACTACAAAACTCAACATGAGATTTACGTAGTTAACATATAAGCTACGATTTATGTCAAAAGATGGCAGAATTTTATAAAGTTGTTCAAAAGAGCTAATAGGTGGCGTGTCGATAACCTGACCATATTCAATGTTCATTGTTAGTAGGGTTCTTCTGCGTAACAAAGTCGTTTTTTATTTTGTTGCATAATAGAAAAACTTTGAAGGAGCCAAGTCAATACAGAATAGACAACGCGCACTCGTGTCTATGGGCGGATTTTGGTTTTGTTCCGACTTCTGACAGTCTGTTGCCGTTGCTAATAGGAGTGATTTGTGTTGGTTGAGTGAGCATACTCGTCGAGAAATTCTGTGTGTTTTTTCTAATCTTATGACTAAAGTTTATATTGAATTTATGATTTAGTTCTTTGAAATTTTAGTGAAGTGTATATCTGTGATTTAAAGTGAACATTTGTGTTATATTATGCTGCAATGACTGATAATCGCTAATATTGCTTCAAGTTCGCCGGCTGTCTTGTTGTGGTGAGTATAATCGATATTTACCCCCTTTTGGCAGAGTTTTTGTTCCCTATTTGAATTATAATACACTAACATTACTGTGCTACATGTAATTTATCAATAAAAAACGTATCACGACAAACATTTAACAAGTTTTCATATAAACAACCTAAGTTTTGTTGAAGTACACTTGTTTGTTGTGCTTCACTACTCACTAGTAAACAATTTTATCCAATTAGTGTTAAAGGAGATATACGCGAGAGATTGCATTTTCTAACAGTAAACACAATTTTCTAGATAATAAGGACGCGTTTATCTATTTACTACTGCATCATTCTTAACGGTGAGATGGTGGCAAATACAAATGAACGGTTGAAATTATGAACATGGAGTAAGACTTATAATATCTGATCTGCTTAGAAATTATGTTTTGAGAAATAAGTACCTTATGAACAAAACGTTCACTTTCGCTTGTTTGATATTTTCTTTCGAAGAAAGTGATAATTTTTCTTTTAACAAGACTTAGAAATATTATCCAGATGCCTGCCTGCTCGTATTAAAAATATTGCTGCTTGTAAAATATTGTGTAACAAAAGCAAATTAAAAAATAAATTATGTGCAAGCCTCTACTTATAGGTACATGTATGTGTTTGTATGTGGTTATATACTAAAAAAATTATTATAACTTAGATATATAAGTAAATAATATAATTTATTATCTAATATATAAAATCCTCGTGTCACAGTTTTCGTTGCCATACTCCTCCGAAACGGCTTGACCGATTCTCTTGAACTTTTGTGAGCATATTGAGTAGGTCTGAGAATCGGCCAACATCTATTTTTCATCCCGATATTCCCACGGGATCGAAAGTTTCGCGGGTGAAACCGCGGGGCGCAGCTAGTTAAAATATAATTTTACCCAAAATAATGAAGGCTAATTTCGAGCCAATTAGGGTGAAGGCCAACGGTAAGTTAATTGGATTAAGTAGATGGCATAGAAAAAATTGGATCCCATAATCGGTCCTGTTGGACCAGCGTCACCTTCTAACAGGGCTCATAGAATATTGTCATCTTACTCATTGTTACTGCTTTTATAAAAAAATTTAAATCCGGGCAGCTGATAAATAAAAATGTTCCAAAGAAGTAATTGAAAATCATGTTTAGTTGATAAATATATTATATTGACTACATGTATTATTTTCTTCTGTGTGTAAAATAATATAGAACTTATATAATTAAATACAATATAATACAGTTTTCCTCACTATTATATTTATTATACTGTGTATGTGGTTGATTATGATAAAAGTAAACAATATCCTTTATAAATTATTTCATATAATAATTACAATAATAAAATTACAAAACTATCTTTATTCATGAATTAAA
>LUGF01054196.1:247862-271226 GCA_001625245.1 Calycopis cecrops | reverse complement strand
TGACAGTTGCATAAACTACTATTATTTACCTTATACTATGGAAATTGAATAAATACAACTTCCCATTATGGACTGACGACCCGCTGGCGCTGTAGTAAAATAGCTCGAATAAGCGGAGCGTGTTGCGCCGGGCGTTTCGGGTTCGAGTCCCGCTTAGGTCATGGATGTTAATTTATGTATTGTATATATTTGTATGTATTTGTATAATCAAAAACTTGAATATATAAAATTTCTTAAATTTACAAAACATATTAAATATATTTTCGTGGTTTAGTACCTACCCCAATTAGTATAATAATTTTAAATTTACAGAGAATACAAAGAAACAGTTCATTGGAGTTACATAAAGTATCATTATCAACAACTTAGCACAGCGTAATTAAAAATAGTCTACCAAACTCAAAAGTACAATCACGAATCGGCTCGACTACGGATCGCAAAAGAGCTTTTCGCAGGGCGCGGCGCCTTGTCAGAACTTTATATTCGATACGAGTGATTACACAGCGAGATAATGGTCGGTGAGAGTTTTTTTGATTATCTAGAGTCGAATTGAGCACGAAAAGCCAAGAAGGTTGTTCTTCTCTTTTCCATTATGTACCAACGAGGTCATCACTGCTGAAGGGGGAGATGGTCTGACAGTAGTGCTGACACAATCTCTACAAAGGATTGCTTCATATTGTTGCTGAAAAGAGTTATTCGTTCCACCGATATATTAATAGTATGAAGATAATACAAGATATTTCATTCTGGCTCAGACCTCGGTCCGAGACAGACCTCTTACTATTCAATAGTAAAGTCGCGTTAAGCGAACGTCTGTCTACGAACAAAGGATTTATTGTCTTTTTAAAGATTTTAAATTCCATTGTTCGCAGAGCCCTCGCCGTTTCACCGCTTTTGCCTTATCGAAAGTGGCGTCCGAATTTTTGTGTCCGTATACACAAAAATTCTCGTAACACGTGTGTTTCGCGAGTGAGTGTGATTGTGCCGTGTTTCTCCGTTTTAAGCCCCGCTGGCCTAGCCTAACGCCGCGAGGCTGTAATCGCGAATAATTTGCTCCGCTGCAAATTAATCGTTGTGTTGTGTAATATTAGTATCGCGTTGTGTTTAGTTTCCCCGGGAAACTCTAAATTCAGTGTGTAAGCGGATCTGTAAGTACACTTACTTTATCACACCCCCGCGCTTAGCGGGGTTCTTTACTCACCCTTTCCGCGTATGCGGAATGGACTAGGAGTCTTTTGTGTGTTTCCCCTTTGTCCGATTCTGAGTCAGAATGCCGTAACTTCACCCCTCACTTATCATATTATATACCTCAGTCATGAGGAATATATCCGATCAAGACATTCTTACGTTCTTGTCCGCTAAGCCCGAGGTTAAAGCCTTCATAGTTAAATTTATTCAGGATGCGTTAGCACAAACTCCCCACCCAGGTGTCCCCTCTCCTGAGGGTGAATTAGTAGTTGAAGGCGAGACTGCGCTCTCTAGGCCCTCCTCCCCAGTGAGTGTTAGTGCCCCCAACTCCCCGCTGTCAGATGTAGTCAGTGTTAGCCCCTCTTGTGCTTCCCTCCCGGCTTCCGAGGCCGGGTCGGCGGACGACGCCCTCACAGTGGAGGCTGACGCCCCACCTGCTGAGGCGATGTCTGTCGACCCGGCCCCTGTGCCGGAGGGGGAGTTCAAGGAGGTTACCACTAAGGCCCAAAAGCGGAAACGGCGCAAAGGCAGCGCCGGTTCCGCCAGGTCTTTGTCCCTGCCTGCAAAGGCAGTCAACCAGGGCCCGAGCCCTCTCCCCCCAGCCCCCCCAGTTCACCCGTGGCCCAGTCCCCGGCTAAAACTGGCCAGAACAAACCCGCGAAAGTGGACGTAGCGACCGCCAAGGCAGCTACAGCGTCCGTCAGAGCGGGCATTGCATCCGCGGTAAAGGCCGCGGTCGCGAACGCGGACTCAGTCTCCGCGAAAGCGGGCACTAAGTCCGCGAAAGCGACCGCGGGGCCTGTTAAAGCGGATGTAGCCACCGCATCGGCGGCCGCTGTGGCGGCTGCGGTGAGCGCTGCGAAAACCAACGTGGACTCTGTTCCAAAGGTTACAGCCAGCGCCTCTATGGAGGTCGACCCCGAGGTCGCGGCTAAAAAGCCGAAACGTTACACGACCGGTTCAAATAGAGCGGAGTTTTAAAACAGCTTCGCTCAAATCAGATAAGCATTTTACATGCAAAAACTCTTTCTTAAAGAAGGCACGTTAATACAGCCTGAGTCGATAAACGACCACAGGCGCCTCACAAAGTACCTCTCAGAGGTACAGCTAGATTTTCATACGTACTTGCTCGAGGAGGAGCGCGTATTACGTGTTGTAATATGCAATATTCCAGTAGAGATTACCGCGGAGGAGGTCTTAGAAGATCTCCTCGCAAAAAATATACCTGTCGATTCTGTGGCTCGCATGACAAACACTGCACTCCCCTGTGTCATAATTGATTTGATTTGATTGATTGATATGTCATAATTTTTGTTTTTTCTTGATCGTACATGTACATATAAACATGCAGACGATACGTAATAATGGCGATGGTAGTCTCCAAAAGACTGACTAGATTTTTCGTTTCACACAATAAAAAATGTCCGAAGGCTCAACTAATGTATTAGAAAAGGGAGTACATGTATGGCTACAAAGATTTTCCAACAAAAACGACAACCAACACACGCAACTCACGTACTGATAACAAAGGTACCGCGACAATGGAGCGGTGGCTTTGACATTTGTTTTGTTTGATGAGGATACAGGATACACGTTTACAATATAACGTATAAGATACTTGATACCTCTATAGTAAGATGTAATGCCTCACTATATTGCAGTCGAATTTAGCCTGCACAAGCGGGAAAGTACCTCTCCCTTACACGATGACGGCTCGCAACGTAGAAAAATCGATGTGCTGTTACAGTTTCGTGTGGTGTGTCCGGTGGCCTATGTAAGAGGAACGAGAAAGGAGGGCAACACATAACCTCTCTGCAGTTGTCTACATTATAACATATATAAATAATACAATAAATGATGATAGCAAAATTTTAATACAGCTTTAACCTCAGTTCATTAGTCTAATTTCTTAATCTTGATACCTTATACCGTTAGAAAAAAAAATAATATGTATTCTAAACTTTATTTTGAAGTAACTAAACTTTGGAATGTGTTCAACGGGATTATTAGACCGTTTGAGCCCAGCATGTATTTACATTATATAGATATAATTATATCGAACAAATCAATCGTAAATCGAAATGAAAAAAAAAACAAATATCAGTAATATCTACACTAACATTTTAAAGAGGAAAGATTTGTTTGGGTGTGTGTGTGTGTGTGGTGTGTGTGTGTTTAACGTATGTAACGAATAGGCTCCGAAAGTACTGGACCAATTTCAAAAATTCTTACACATTTTGAATGCTACATTATCACAGATTAACGTAGGCTATTTTTTACCACGGAAAATGCTTCATTTCTATGGGAAAACGGGTAAACTTCTAAACGGCTTAACTGATTAAGTTCAATTTTTATAAGGGTATTTCAATGGATGCTATTCGATCGCTATTCGCTATTCTAAATTAAAAATACTATTCGGTTCGGGATATGGTAGGTGGGGCTGCTGTCGGTATATCAACTTCTAAACGTCTTCACCGATTGGGTTGAAATTTTGTACTTATGTATATTTCCATTGTTTCACAGACACGAATTTACAATCCTACTAATGTTATAAATGCGAAAGTTTGTAAAGATGTTTGTTACTCTTTCGCACAAAAACTACTGAACGGATTTTCATGAAACTTTACAGTAACATAGCTTTCATATCAGAATAACATAATAAGTTAAAATTTTGAATCATATTTGAAGTCCGAAATCCACGCGGGCGAAGCCGCGGGCGGAAGCTAGTTTATATATATAAAAATGAATGTTTGTCTTTATTTCCTTTCTAGAAATGTGCATAGTGCATTTGAGAACGTGATGATCTTTAGTAAAGTTGTTCTAAATGCGCCCACAAAGGTTTCTAAGTTGGTACGACCAATTTTTGACAGATGGCGCCACTGTCATTCCAGTGAATTTTATATATTGCTATGATAGTCCATGCTGACGTATTTGTAGGTGGCGCAGCTGCGCACGCACGGTACAGCTAATATTATTATATAGAGGTAAAAAGCTCCTCCCAGCAGACGATCTGAATAATCTTTTTGATATCCATTTTAACCCACAATTGTAACATTTGGTATACGATTTGAGCTCATTTGCAAAGTTGAATAAATTGTCGCAATTGTCATCCTCGCCGTACCCACGGGCACCCCTACGTATTGTTGACAGGAGGTCGTATGACGGATTGGCTGTCACCACAACCACTCGTTAATATTGATACTCTGAATACGGAATTTTCAATTTGTCGGCCATGTTTGTTTCATGTTGTATGCCAGCACCGTCGCTGTGATCTATGTGTTTATTGTTCATTACACAAAAGTAAGTTATGAACGAAGTAAACAGCACAATAATTATTATTATTGATATTGGACAATCCAATAAAATACATCATTTTATTTTGTGCATATTCCACTATCCAATTTTTATATTAATGTGTCACTACCACATTGTACCGTAAACATGCCAATATAACATTGTTATCTATCCACGGAATACGAGTAAGTAGATAGAGTTTTTGTGAAAGGCCCCCCGGCTGGTCACTAATTCGACGGGAAAGTATGTTTATATGATATTTAGTTTTTGTCAACAGAAAAGTGTTTTTAGATCAGTAAGTTGTTACAACTATGTATAGTAATATCACCCAATGTTGTAGAACCAATTTCTATCTACGGACGATCACTAGTATACTATAAAATAAAATCATTTTTAAATAAGACGCATTAAAGTTATTATGCTGAAAATTTCGGTTACCGCGGACGTACATTGACGCTTCAAAAACAGGCAGCGAACACGTGGTCGGTACCGGGAGAATTAAGATGCATTACGTTGATGTCAACACGCTCATGCGGTACGCTTCAAGTTGTTTGTCCCTGTAGTCCCTTACATTGTAAAAGTCATTAAGTTGATTCGAAACTTACTGAGTCTGAAACTTTAACAGTATGTTTACTGTGTGACATTAGGACATCTAGTTTGTGCAAACCCCCAGCGAGTTTGACTTAAATATATTTCTTAATGTTTCTCAGCAAAATTATAAATACCTACATCTTATAATGAAGTTTTTTGAGTTTATAGAGATTACTACAATTAGCTAAGGTTAGCCATCCTATTTATGATGCTAAATCATTTGGCTTGTCAGAAACCAAACTTGAAGTAAGTTTGATTTCTGACAAGCGGAATGACGTTAGGATTAGGATACTTTTTAGGATCCATACTTGCTAAACACAATTAACAATTACCGTTACGGATTATAAATCATTTAGAATCCCAAATATAGACAAAAAGGTTAGTAGACTTTAATGTATTCTAAAATTTACTTAAAACATTAAAATTTAAATCAGTATCTGAAAAGGAAATTATAAGGTTCTCATCACAATGTCCAAATTTAGTTACTAAATAGTTGCCTCGCTATAACGGTGTGTGTGTGTGTCATCAAAAGAAATGAAAAATAAACACATTAATCAAGGAATACTTATTACTGCGCCACAAGTTATCAAACGTGAACATAATGAGTGTTTTAGAACCAACGTGAAGCATTGTAGCACGGAACCTGCGAGTATGTTGCAATCTTGACATAATATTATGCTGCAGCCCTTTGGTATCGACGCTCTCACTTTTATTTTTTACAGAGTTTATTATTACGCATTCGTTAGAGCGAACATAATCAATTTATAGGGAGTCAAGAACTGCACGTTGGGTAACACAGCCGTTGAGCAAACCTCCTCGGACGTCCGCGACTCGCTCTGTATATCGAGAGGTTGGTAGGCGCATTGGTGTGGGTAAGTTTCAGGACCGATTCACAACGGACCAGGGCCACCTATTTGAGCCACGGCTTTGTAAAGGCATCGCAGCGCTAGTGGGGCAGAGTATCACACTACTGCTACCTACCATCCCGCAACCAATGGGCTGGTTAAGAGGCTGCATAGGCAGCTCAAAAACGCTATTATGTCCTATATCATGACAGACAGACATGGACAGAAGCACTGCCTGTTGTACCTTTAGGTCGATCCAGCGCATGAAGAGACGACCTGGAGAACTCAACAGCGGAGCTTATCTACGGTGAGCCCCTCCACTTACCTATGCAGTTCTTTCAGACAACTTCTAGTGAACCATTCAACATCACTGACTTCGTGGATTGGTTGAAGGAGCACCTTAGTCGACTGGCTCCAACACCAACCAGGTGGCATGTTGCGCGTTATTTCTACATGCCTAAGAGTCTACTTCGAACCACACGTTTGCGTTCGTTAGGGACTAGCGCGCAAATCGTTACAAGCGCCCTATGTCGGTCCCTATAGAATACTGAAGACATTCGACGTTGAGGTGCAATGTCGGACACAGACAATGACAATAGACCAATTGAAGCCAGCGTTTACCGAGACGTCGAGACGAGAGAGTCAGTGAGGATGGCAATTCCATAACCAAAGACCAAGTGGCTTCACATTCAGCTCCATCAGTACTAACAAAAATGACAAGATTCCTTCCTTATTACTGTCGACCGTAGGAGCGATTTCGGCAGTATAGCGATCAAAACCGCTACATCTAATGTTACAGATTATGGTACCTACTTGGGTTGTTTATTCCTAATTTTGCAAACAATAATAATTAATTGTAATATAATTAATGTTAACGACTTTTGTGTGGATGGATTGAATTAAGTACACTTCTCATCACGTTATACAATTAATACAATTACTTTGTCCCATGTTGTAAAACATATTTCTTGGTCACCACATGCATCACACTCGCAACTCTCGGTAGGCCGACGTTACTGACCTTGAAGTCGATGCATTTCGTGTAAAAAAATAATCCATGTATTTTTAAGGACTATTTCAAATCGATTTTTATTTAACAAAATATTACACTTAGACGATAAAATTTAAAACACGCCTTTGGAATGATGTCTACTTCCTTATTTTAAAATTTGGCCGGTGACCAAAAAATAACTCTGTATATCAACTTTTTTACGTAAATATGCATTTTCTTATTTTAAGTTTTATGACCTGGCTGCCCTTTGAATTGAAGTATTATAACTTTAGATTTCAATATCCTTAAAATTTCCATTTAATTAAAATAAAGTTTAGTGTACCAGGACTGGAGGACGTAATAGTGCGTATTGAACAACCCAAAATAAATAATTTACCCTTTTTGATCGATTGGCTTATACCACAGACCACAGACCGATGACAGACAGGGTATATAATACGCGTGCAACACGCGTATTATATACCCTGTCTTATTGGACATCGCAATCGTTTTTAAACAGATTAAGCTACTACCTACATCACATAACTCAACCACTGTTGTTGTTGTTTCAGTATAATGGCTACACAAATCAATAAGGAACGATTATGCAGCATTAAATTCGATTTAGGCAATCATTGCCAATCTATAAGTTTACCGCCCGTTTAGACCATATGCGGTCTGGCCGCAGTTAGCAATTGCAGTATAGTGAATACGATCGTAAAAGTAAGTAATGGTCTAAATACTCTAATACAAACGCCCCACAACCTAGAAATATGTTCATTGTTGATAATTTTGTCGTTGTTGGCTATTGAGTGTATTGACCGTGCAAGTCGTGTGCGAGTGAGTTCTAAACCATTTTTTTATCTAAATGTTTGAGTAAGGACTATTTATTTTATTTTTGATATTTTCGTAATAGCTTTAATTTGTAAGTACCTAATGTATTAAGTGTCACTTAATTATACATTACATTGAATCGAAATAAAAATATTTTTCTAAAACGGTGTGTGTATGCAATAATTACTAATTATAAAACATTTATGTTTTGTATAAAATATTTAATATTTTATATTGTGTCACAATTTTTATAATTTTGTGGATTTCCAATAAGTAAAAGTCATTATTTATTGTTATTTTTATTAATAAATGAAGTATGTTTTATTTTTTGTTATAAATTACATTTTTGTATAGTTCACAAATCCAAGCCAACTTCGCACCTCATATTCTTGCAAAATGTATCCAGCCAAAATGTTAAACTTATTCAAGGAATGTATGGCGAATTTGAGTCATCAAAATCACTTGCCCGCTTATTTTGTGTCCAAGAAGCGTCCTATTTAGTTAATTTTATATGGTTTCGTACATGTTCAAGAGTTAGAAACGAAGTGTTTTCTTTTATTTTAAAAGTTTTTTTTTAATTTTAAAGACTAAAAATCTCTCTTTAAAATTTCAATTAAAAAAAAGTTCGTCAATTTTTGTGACTGGTAAGTTTAATACTGTTTATTTTAAGCCGATCTCAAAAGCTTATTCCTTTTTGTTATTTTTTACTAAAAATTTATAAAATAGTAAAGAAGACAAGACTGAAAAATATTAGAATAATATTTTATTTTGTTACAAAAAAATATTTTAAAAATGTAAGTCAATGGAGCTCATAGAAGGAATTTATCTAAGAAAACTTCACCCTGTGAATTAAGGGTTAAAAAAATTTAGGTCTGGAGTAACCCCCTGCGCATAATAGTGTGATATTCTTAACGCCTAATTAAGAGTTATTGTTAACACTGCTCTTATAAGGTTGACAATCGCTATTTTTTTCTATTTCATAGAATATTCAGAAACAAAACCTTAGCCTTGCCCTCCTTGCTCCTGCCCATCCGTAGGTCTCGGGTACGTACACACCGCATGAACAGCGCCGGATTAAGCTCTGGCGGGGCCCGGGGCTGGAAGTAAAAAAGGGGCCCCTTTATGGGCACAAAAATGATCGTCATAATATATCATAAAAAGAATTGTATAATTACTTGTATTTTGATAACCAAAAAAAATAGCATATTATTAATGCCCATAACTGTATGTATTTTATAAGCTTTCACGTATTGCTGAAGTATTTTAGTATTACCTTCCGGTAATTTGCAATTATGTGATTGAAATTAAGTGATCTCGAGAAATCATTTTAGAACTCAGTAGCTTTTAACAAACTGCCGCAAGTAGATAGCTACCTACTTATTCAACATGTTGCCTTTGTTTGTCAAAGTAATGTAAAATGTTAATAAAAATAAGCACCTATGTCAGCAATGCCTGCGCAGTGGTAGGTAATTTTGTGATGCCCTTTTTAAAGAAGTTCAGAAAGTTACAAACTCGTCAACGGCTTTTGATACTACTGTCCGACAGTTTAGAACTTTTCCCTGCTAAGAAGTAGTCCAAATTTTGGAAATTTTGGAGAACGGCTATGATGCAAAACTTCTAATAACGATCCCGATAACTATTTTCTCCAGGAGAAAAAGATCAAGTCAACGCAAAGAACATTTTAATTACCTCGATTTCAGAATCGCGAGGAGAGGGAGCTGTCTGTCGGTCTTTTTGACCATTATAATAATAGTTAAATTAGTTATTATAATCTCTCTCATATCGGGGTTCATGTCTTTCAACCGAGAGAGAGATCAATACTCCTTTCTACCCCAAGCTGCCCGACGAAAAATAATAGCAATCAGATGAAGCGGTATTGGATTTCTCTTCGTTTCCGCAGCATTAATGTAGGTCCGAAAAGAACTCTGCTGCTGCCACCTTGTCGTGGTTGGTGGGCTTGCGAGCCCCTATGATCCCCAAGACTATGCAGGGCAGGGCCAGCTAAGCTGTGAGAGCCAATACTAAGAACAGCTTGACTCGGGGTACTGTCCCGTCTCTCTGAATCAGTAGAGGGCGGCGCGGATTGGAATGAGCCGCAGGGGTTTAGTCGATATTGCATTAGCAAATATCGAGTCCGACATTGGCCTAGGGGCCACCTGGGCTCCTAGGTATCATACCTAAATGTATTCCCTGCGTCAGCAAAAAAAACAAGGTCCGAAAGGAAAGAGAAGCTCAAAGCTACCACAGTAACTTAGAGAACGTCTGTTGCGCTATGTAAGGTTAAGCGTTGACGTGAAGCAGCAGCTTGTAAGATAGAGGTACCTAAGGATGCCAGAGATTAAAGAATGATATGATGCCATCATTTTGTCCAGTTCCTCGCATTGTTATTTAGTTATAACTTGTGATGACATATATCTATATCTATAATATCTATATCTATAACTTGTGATACAAACGACAACACTCTACCACCAATCACTTTGGACATTGTTTTTCATCAGAACATGAGTAGAGCCAATACGATAATCGCTTGCTTTACTCAAAAATTATTTTATTTTTCATCACAAGTGACAATGTGGTTTAAAATGCTTTCGCTTCTGGGCTCTGCAAATTGCAGTTTTTTTTATACTGGTTAGGCTTGCGTTTGACCACTGTCTCACCTGGTGGAAAATGTATACTTGGCCGACTATGAAGCGCGCTTGCCTAGAAGGTACAAATTCACCCTCGAATTAAAGATTTTCAGGTTGTAGGTGTGAGGGAATACAGACGCTGGTAGAATTGACTTTTGTTCGGATTTTAGGGAGCTAGGAAGCTTTTTTACTTTGCCAGATTCACCCAAATGGAAGATAT
This sequence comes from Calycopis cecrops, assembly GCA_001625245.1. Classification (NCBI taxonomy): domain Eukaryota; kingdom Metazoa; phylum Arthropoda; class Insecta; order Lepidoptera; family Lycaenidae; genus Calycopis; species Calycopis cecrops. The sequence continues at coordinate 260,633 of LUGF01054196.1, read as the reverse complement.
ATTTGGGGGAAATTGGCAAAGTGAAAAATCTTCAAAGTTCTTTCTTCAGATACTCTCTAGCCTGAAGTCTTCAAACTGCATTCCTTCTATGCCGCAGCTGAATGCACTTAACAACCACTTATTAACCAAGTGATTAATTTAAAAAATAGACTTCAAAAAGTACCTATACAACAAAATTAATTGAAAAATTTTGAATGGCAATGGTTAAGGTTGCGATATATTATTTTTATGCATGTAATGGTTGAGATGTACCTAATGCCTTTTTGTCTCACAATTTCTCGTACGTTTAAGAGCGTTTACGCCTTCCAACGCAATTTGCCTTGAAAACAGCACTTTTTGAACACCTTAAAAACATGAACCACTTATCTTATATAGTATGTTACATACTAATGATTGTAGGACATTTTCTTGTCTAAATAGTTAGTAGAAAAAATATTTCAATTAATTTAGTATGTACGTATTCTATCATGATTACTTATTAGAGGTTTGTTAATTTCCCTTTTAGCGTCCGTTTCGAAGCTCAAAATATCATAAAAGTACTGAAATATATAATTAACAAAAAATAATAACCACTTGATAAGATCCTTGAGAGAATAGTTAGTAGAAAAAAAAATTGGTTTTGGTATCTTATCTATGAGAAATTAAAATTTAAAAAATGTGAAATTTAGTCAAACTTTAAATGTATATTTCGACGATATACCTTATTTAATTTAATATATAATAGCTTACCAATAAACTAGAGCATATTCTTTACAATGATGCATTTAAAGTTTTGATTATTGTATAGTAATTAATTTTCTGTACATTTTTTAAAACGTCTCTAAAACACTGGTCGCAAACGAAATTAATTCAGTACGTGGATCTTAGTGGGTTAATTTGACTATAGAATATACTAACATTATATATATGCTACTCACACGGCGATCCGTATGTGTGGGTTTGAATTACCCATGAATTACATAAAACCACGTGCGCAAGGCGTAAACCCTCTTAATATTGAAAAATAATAAATAATTATTGCAATAAGTTGTCCTTGTTGAATTTGAAATCTGATTCAACTGACTTCATGAATCAGGAGACTGTCCGGCTGCCATACTTAGGTATATTTTTTTTTTACTTTTAATAATCTGACAATGAGTTTTCTTGACAAATGGGGCCCCCTTGACTCGCGGGGCCCGGGGCTGTAGCCCCCCCTAGCCACCCCCTAGATCCGGCGCTGCGCATGAAACCCAACAGCACAGCTATCACTTTACTCCGAATATTCTGTGTGCGAGAGGTAGGGTATCTTTCGAATCGCGCCTGCCCAATTCGGCTACAATGCAGCGTGACACTACCTCCTACTAAAAATTAAGACTGTAATTTTAAGCTTTTACTTTATTGTCTTTTCTTTGGAAACCATTTGATCGCCTTAAAATGAAATAAAGATTTAAAAACTGTGTTTATTCTCTCCAAATACAGCTTACTCAGAATTTGGCAATAAATCTCTTTCGTACTCCTGTAATGTATTTCACAAGAGCGTCTTCGATTTAGGTCAATTATAATAAGAAATAGGTCATGGGATGAACATAATAGTGTATTTTCGCGATTTGCCTGCCGCTACCACATAGTTTTGTATAAAATATTTATAATTTTTTTAGTATAATATGACAAACGAGCAGCATTTTGATAACTACCGAAGTCCTTAAAAACTCACACAGATTGTATATACGTTGCCCTAGAAACATAGCTTGCTAGAAGATTAGACCTAAAAATAAAATAAGAATGAGAAATATTTAAGTTGATTTTATATTTAACATGATAACAAATTATTATGATTTAAGAATGCAAATTGTTGTGGTAAGTATAATTAATTTAAAAATATGCAATGTTACTTTAAATCTAATAATTACCTGATACTATACAAATGTAAATAGTAAATTATGCTTACGTATAATTACTAGTTAAACATAATTCCAATGTTCGCAGTACATAATATGGTAATTTTGATGGCGGTGCAGGCAGCATGTACGATCACTTGCTGATATTGTTTGGTAGTTTTCAAACTTCGTGAACTAGGTTGGAACCGCACCAATTTTTAAATGACCGCTGGATGTAAACCGCGTTTCAAAACGCTTGTGAAAAACAAACTTTTTGTACGTATTCCGTAACCACTATTAGCGATATTGCTTTTGCAAAGAAAATCCATGAAATTTAACGTCCCCCTGTCCCTAGATTTCACGTTGAGGAACAGAACTATGGTGGCACATTTTATTTGAAATTGTTTAATCACACCATTACAGATTGAGTAGTTAAACTACGTAAACATAACACAAGCACGTACCCGCCGATTTTCATCTGACAGAAGTCAACAAACTAACAACCCATGTCAAAGAAGACGTTGTGGGAAGCATCACTGCCACAGAACACATATACTCAAGAGATCACTGCCGCCTCCTAAACTTACACTGTTAAAATAAAATTGCAAAACATTAAACAGTTGCAGTAGACAAATGTGTCGCACCGTTATGCAATGTTATCTAATATTTAAGTTGATTATTATTACTCGTATTACAGTGGTAATGGGTGCAAATTACCTAGTAATCGCATTTGTAATAGATATGTAGTAATTCAGCTTTTACAGATGAAATTATTTATATTACAATGTATATTTGATTAATACAATTAAAGAAAATTAATTATAAAAATTGCGAAAACAAAATATGCACTCATATCTTGCTTATTAAAATATGTACTTGTAGTGAGTTCATTAATTAAACGCTACTCACGTATGGCATCAAGGCAACTGTTTTAATTGGCTTATTAAAATTTAACCGGATTACACACGATGCCGGGCTTTTAAGTGAATATTACAGTAGTCAATCTAAGTTGAATTTTCAAATTATTATTTGAGTTTATATAAGAGCAAACGCTCCTTAGGCATTGTTACGTACCTAGTTATTATTTTGACTGATATTGTAATGAATGAATGAAATGAAATGAATGAATAAATGTCACTCTTTTACCCAAGGGAATAAGATAAATAAAGATTATTATGCTTAATACTTTGATGTTTACATTTACCTTTCCAAGAATAATATGTTGGTAGTTTTGTAAGATGTCTAGCTGCGCTACATAGCAGCCGAATTCGGCCGGCACAACTGGACAGCTCTCGCTTACACGATACCGGCGTATAGTAGCAGCTGTGCTGTAGCGTTTTGTGCGATTAAGCAATGGGGGACATACTCGCTGTAGTTTTAAAAGATATTGTGTACCCCGCCCAGTGCTGAAAATACATCTATATTAATATTAAAAAGAGGAAAGATTTGTGTATATGTATGTAACGAATAGGTTCCGAAGCAACTGGATCGATTTCAAAAATTATTTCACCACATTATCATAAATCAACATAGGCTATTTTTACCGTTAAAAATGCTTCATTTTCCATGGGAAAATGAGTAAATATCTAAACGGCTGGATTGGGTTGAAATTTCATATGGGTATTTCGATGATTTCCTGGATGCTTAAAAATACAATCGGATCCATTAGGTGGTGCTGCTGTCGATATGATAACATCTAAACAGTTCGACCGATTCAGTTAAACTTTTGTATATGTATTTCCATTGTTTTACTGATACGAATTTATTATCTATATGTAAATGAACATTTGTCTGTATGTTCTTTCTAGAATCATAAATTATCATTAGTTCTGATCTTTAGTAAAATTGTTATGCATTCGCCCGCGAAGGACTGAGTTTTCGATCGAATTTTCGACAGACGGCGTCACTATCATTCCCATGTATTTTATATATTGCACAAGGGTGTGTGTGCGTACACAGGTACACTTTTCTATGTCCCTTTTATAGTACAAGAGGAGAAAACGAGTAATCAGAGCCTTTTGAAGATAGACAGACGCGGATAGACCTCGGCACAAATGCTACGTAGTCGTGTTATTATCTTTACCTCCTCCTCTCTCATAGGCCACCGGGTACCTCCCAAGTCTTACCGGCCAAATGCTCTGCAAAATTGGGACGGCAATCTTACTAAATCAAAATCAAATTTTTTTAATTCAATTTATAATTATAAAAATTGCCATTTTTATTTTATACAACGATGGTGGCAAAAAAAGCATACGGCCCACCTGATGGTACGTGGTTACCGTAGCATATGGACGCTTGCAACACCATGGGCATAACATGCGCATTGCCGACCCTTTAAGAACCTATTGATTCCCCTCTTGATGAACCCCATATTGTAGCCCTCTGCGAAAACCTCGGCAGGGAGTTCATTCCTTTTGAACGTCGAAAACTATATCTACCACCGGTTCAACCCTAGCTCTGCCCTGAGAAGAACCGACGAAACAAACTCGGCGAGGCTCATGAATTAAAGAATTAGGTATCTAAAAATATACATAATTACAGTCTCTTATTATATTTTATACAATACATAATTTACATTTATCTTTGTACATGTCTGCCTGTGCCTTGGAGGATACTATTGCTATTCCCAAGGTGTGGTATTTGTCATAAAATCTATTACTTTGTAATATACAAGCGTTCTCCAACTACTTTTTTAAATTGGTTGATTGAAAGTTTTTATCGCTTTGTGAAATATGTACAGGCGCATACATTAACCCCGAAAGGATTTCCTTACTCTGCTTACTCTATGATTTGGTACATCTAGTATTTCTCTTTTTTATCTAGTATTTGGTACATCTAGTTTGTGCCTGTTCCTAGTATTTCTATCATGATTCTATATTCCTGGTATTAAATGGGACGGCAGACCGGCATGGATTCAGGCGCAGGACTGTCTGTTTATGATGCGCTCTGTGGGATGAAAGTGTAAAACCGGCTAAAGAGTTAGAGCTAGGGTGCTCACATAGAGAAGCAGGTTGCCGGCGCCGACAATTTCGGCGCAGAGTCGGCGCAGGTCCGAGCAGGTTGCACTCGTATAAAGGAAGCAGGTAAATCGGCTTGTAGTGACCATCATGTCGTCAACTTCATCGATCAACACGAGATACATTGTCCTGCATTTGTTTGCAATATGCAATGGACACCCTACTTACCGGAGTTGGCGCCGAGAGTCGGCGCCGGGAACCTGCTTCTTTATAAAAGCACCCTAATTGTCATAACTTATAACTTATGACAATCCAGCAATAGAATTTTTTGAATTCTTATGACTCATAAGTATCATAATTCTAATAACATGTACTAGGTCCGACAAGTGTGTGAGCTCCAGGCCTGATCTTGGTTAACATGCTGCCACCAAATTAACGAGGTAGACACGGCTTAATATTTAAGTAACTAATTTTATTGTTTTCATTTTCAGAACATTTCTGTGAAGTAGTTAATGATGGCTGTCGAGAATGTAATGATAGAGAAAGACAAGACACAGACAAAGACACACACATGTTTCATGCTTTTATATACGGAATGAAGAAAAACTTCCCAAAGTATTTCAAAGAACTTAGGGCTAAATATGATCCAGACGGTCGCCATTTTGACAAGGCAGTAACCGCTGTTAACCGATTTTAAACACTGACTTTGCTACGAAATATTAAAAAATACAAAATGAATGCAGAGAAAGAGTTTAAGTATTGATGGAATGGTTATAAGATGTCACAAATAGCGCACATGTTTTAGCTTAGTAAGCAATTCAGCATATTTAATAAAACCTTTAATATATAAGATAAAATTGTCATTTGAAGTAAAATAAAGTAGTTGTAAATCAGCATTCATTCGGAACGGTTTTATTTATAATCCCAAATCGTTTCAATTTATCATTATATTATATTAAATGTACTGGAGGCTGAGGCGTTCGCCCCTGCATAATACAGTGCAGTAATATGTATTTCATGGACCTCTACAATAATTATGTATATATAATTTATCGTTCTGTATCTGCGGATCGTTGAAAACGAAGTATAACAGCCATTAAAATGTCGTTAGATAGAAAGTTTCCCACGTATTCACCAACTTGTACATTTCCTCCAAGTCCTAGACATAGTTTTTAAACGAAAAATGAATGCATATTATTTCGTAGCGACACACTTAGCATTAATTTTCCAGTTGAAATCTTTATACTCGTCATTTTATAAATTCTAGTGACGCAGGTGAAAGTCGTGATAGACTCACCTCAACGGCGCTTGCTACAAAGTTACAAGAACTCGTATTTAGGGTCTCGTATCCAAAATACGGGTAAATAGGATTCTGTTATCTTATCCGTCTGTCCGTCTATCTGTACAGTGACCAATCTGATCAGCTTACAATAAGTTATACTTCAGGGTATAAGCTAACAGTTAAGAGAGTAAGAGGGAATTGGGCTGTAACGACGGGGGAGGTACCTCTTTCTCAGACGACACTGTCGTAAGCTGGCAGATATGTTACGAAATTTTAAAGAATTTACTATAATTATAGATTATGTAGGAATATTTTTTTGAGAAGAATGTAGTTTTTTGCATTTGCATTTTGCATGTACGGAATTTAAATTTATCATTCAAGTAGTCGGGAGTCCTTAGATAGTTTAAGATGCAAAAGAGAGACAGTATTTTAGCATTCCATCGAAGTTTAATTGTAGACCACTTTAGTTTTGAGCGAATAAAATGTGGTCATACATGCAAACACTAAATATGAATCTCATAACAAGATTTTGGAGGCGCTCAAGCTTATTTAGCTATTTCTCGGTTAAATTTGTGTTACATATGTCAATATAGTCCATAAATGAATAATGATTTCGCTATCAAATTATTCGTGAGGATAGGTAGCAAATTTTGGAGCCGTCTAACAGATCGCCATGTAGTAATCGTTTTACTAATCTCTTTCAGATGGTGCGCCCAAATCAGGTTTTCGTATGAATTAGACTCTACATTGTTTGACATGCAATTTAACATACCTAGTACTTTTTGACGAGTACCGGTGTTATATTGACTCAGATAATCCTACAAAATAAAAATCAAAATGTTTTTATTCAAAACAGAATTTAAAAATTACATCTATTACCTTGAAGTAAAGCCTGAGCTCGCAATAATAACTTATAACTTATGTTTTAATCGGTATAATGAATAGTCCCCAACAATTAGATACTTCAGGTTTATTTAAATTTATTCTATTATTTTTCCAGCATTGTATAACATCAATAGTATCGGTATCGTATAGCTTCTCGAGAGTAATTGTCTACATGTAAATTTAGATACCACCTGCATACGTGTGAAATGAAAATGATATTGAATTTGTAAACCTGTTAATAAATAGAGAAAGACAAAGCACAGTAAGATATATCAGCCAATGCTCAGCTTAGCTCAGACGTTCGTTAATTTGAGCTCCCTGACGATAGCAAGGAATCAGCTGAATTTGGCGCTGTCCTTATTTAGTGTCATACTGCGTTGCAGCTGAATTGAGGACAGCAAGACCGTGGAGGTACTTTTGTAATGACTTTGAAAATTTTCAAAGGACATTGTAAAATGTCCGATGGCCAATCATCGACATTCACTCTGTTTTATTTGCTAAATGTCCCGGATAAATCAACCCGTTTTGCTTATAAACTAGATAAAACAGTCCCAATTGAGTGAGAGTCGAATTCGTACATTGAATGTTCCAGACCAAGGAAGATTTATGAGTTATTCAACTTATATGTCAGATGACAAACAAGTATTTGCGTACATTTTAATCTACACGTCATGTAATTACATATTTTAAACTACACCTATAATTTGATACTGAGTGTTTGAGAGATATTATAAAAATTTTCAATTTTTCGGGCTTATTCCTTTATTTGTGCAGTAAGTTTTAACTTCTCGCCAAATTTCATGGTTCTAAATCTACGAAGTACCCTATAGGTATCAGGAAATTAGTGATTGAAAGAAAAAAAATGTGCATAAATTACATTTTGTCATAACGTCATTCGATTGCGTTACTCAGAAACATAACTTTTCTACGATATCGTATCTTTCTAAAAAACACATGCAGAGAGACAGACAGATGGACAGACATACAACAATGTAAAGGTTCCCAAATCCAAATCCTTTTCACCCTAGAAAACATAAATACAACACAAATAATTCAATGAACAATCATTTTTAAATGATAAAGCCTTAACGGTATTGGTAAAATTTAATTCAAGAGAGTAAATAAGTTGATGAAGCGAATATTCTCTACAAATTAAAGCGTAATTAAATTGGGAGCTTTACATCAGAGATGTTTAATGAAAACGTTCGTTACATACATAATATATGACTACTAGCTGGTGTCTGCGTCTTCGTTCGCGTAGCGTAGTCACATTATAATCAAAATGATTTGTTATTGTTTGCTTGCAGTGAGCCGAAATTCCGATTTTCCGTAGGAATGAGCAATTTTACCGCACTAAAAAGTGCTTTTGATGTTGACCAGTCATAGTATCTATACGCCATAAAAAGTTACATTTGAATCCGTCCAGTAGATTTGGCGATTAGCCCGGACAAACAGACAGACAGAAAAATTAAAAAACATTAAAAAGAGTTATAATAGGTACTATTTTAATATCCCCCTCCATAAAATTTTTCGTAAATATATTCAATGTATAGACACACGAATTTTACTGTTGTATTATATGTATAGATATCCCACTACTGCGTTTGAAGGCTTTGTCGTTAACTATTAAAGAATCATAAAATTATTAAAATATGATTTACCTTCAGTTGAATCTCGTTTTAGGATTACGCACTTCAAAAGGAAAGAGCTTCGTTGTTATAAATAAATTGACTTGGCAATCGTACTAAGTAATCTGATTTAAATTATAAAGTGATAGGCATTACTTATATTTTAGTACATTTTATTATCATGCTATACATAAGTCGAGCGAAGGTTGTTGTTGAAACTTACGTAACATGACAGATTAGGTACTTCCTTTCATAATTTTTTTTTATTTATAATTTTAAATATCATAGCATAAAAATAATAAATCACAGTTCACATGTCTACACAATTAAGTAGTAGTAATTCATTCTCCCTATTATAATTTTACTTGAACGCATTAACTCAATGCTTTATCTTAAATTTAGAACTACCTCCATTTTCAGCAAATATCTGTCAGAGTTACCGCATGAACGGTACATTCGCGGTCGTGGAAACTGTGTACATCAAAGTAATGTCGACGATAACCGAGATAATTGTAGAAGTTACAAAATTTTCACTGACTTTGGTAAGTCAGTTTCCCAAGACACCAAGACAAATATAAATTACCAATAGTATCAGACAAATTATTCACATTGTCAGTGTCAATTCATTGCAATTATTATATTATTTATGTATTTTTTTTATGGTATAGGGGGGCAAACGAGCAGTCGGAGACATTTTTATGACTACCGACGCCCGTAGACATCCGCATAGAGACTATACAGATGCGCTGCCCTCCTTTCTCCTCCCACCTCCATGGGCCACCGGCTACTTATACACCGCACGAAACGCGACAATATACCTGTCATTTTACGCCAGTCTCGTGTAAGCGAGAGGTACCTCCCCGGTCGTGCCGGCCCAACTCGGCTGTATGCAAACATGCAGTGTGCATGCATGCAGTGCAGGATATCCAGTCAAATTTAATAAACGAGCTGATCTTTCAAATTAGTAGTTTATGTAACTGTCGTATAACGAAGGGTATTAAAACACGAGTGTGAGTTTTTGAAACGAGCGAACGCGAGTTTCAAAATAGTACCTCACGAGTGTTTTAATTCCCGTGTTATATGCAGTTGCATACACTACTTTATCTTCACTAATACAATTAATCAAACATTGCGAAACATTAAATTCGTGCACGCGTATTGCCCCATTCGTTGTTGGACCGACGACTGTTTGACCGACGAGGCGACGACTGCTTGACCGACGATTTTAATTGTAATGTTCTTTGAAGATAAGTAAATAATTTTACTAAACACTTTAATTTGATTGCAAAAATTGCGGCGCGTAAATATATACTTTTTATAATTCAATGTTAAAATACTAGCTTCAAGGTTGAAATATAATGAGAAAAAATCACATGACTTTACTTTTAAATTTCTACTAAACAGTAGATTATTCGTTGTCTGTGGCGTTCATTTTTGCTTTCATTTTTTGTAGAGCTTTGTCTCTTTCTCGCAAATCCTTCGCAAGCTGGCATTGAACCAATGAGAGCGCAGCTGCAGCGCGCGCAGGGCCAATCAGGAGCGAACGCGCACTGTTAGGATTTTGAAATAAGGCTCTCTCACCACACTCTCTCTCTCTCTCTCTCTCTCGCTCTCACACAGTGTTATAATGAGATTTTATGATATCGATTTGGATATTATAACATCATGTCAAATTGCTTAAATTGAGTTTTTTGTTGTCTGAGCTATAACAGTAGTTATTATAAGTTAAGTATTGAAAACATAAGTAGAATGTTACAACATTAGTGTAGATAATAGTAGTTTATGCAACTGACGTATAATGAAGGGTATTAATACTCGAGTGTGTTTTTAATACGAGTGTTTACCCGTGTTATATGCAGTTGCATACACTACTTTATCTTCACTAATGCAATGAATGAATTAATAAAATATTGCGAAACATTAAATTCATGCCTACGTCACAGCGAGCGCCGCCATTAAAATCTTACCAATGAGAGCGCAGCTGCAGCGCGCCAATCAGGAGCGAGCGCGCGCTGTTAAGGATTTTGACATAAGGCTCTCTCACCACTCTCTCTCTCTCTCTCACGCTCTCACACAGTGTTATAATGAGATTTTACGATACCGATTTGGATATTATAACATCATATCAAATTGCTTATTTGAGTTTTTTGTTGTCTGAGCTATAACTGTAGTTATTATAAGTCAAGTATTGAAAACATAAGTAGAATGTTACAACATTAGTGTAGATAAAAGTATGTATGCTTCTTTAGTAAAGGTTAATTAAATTATATTAAAGTATTGCATTTTTTTTAATGGTATAAGGGGGCAAACGAGGAGTCGGAGCTATTTTCATGACTACCAACGCCCACAGACATCCGCATAGAGACTACAGATGCGCTTTCCTCCTTTCTCCCCCCACCTCCATGGGCCTCCGGCTACTTACACACCGCACGAAACGCGACAGCAACGCTGTCACTTTACGTCGGTCTTACGTAAGCGAGAGGTACCTCCCCGGTCGTGCCGGCCCAATTCGGCTTCAAGCAAACATGCAGTGTGGCACTACCTCTTACTTAAATAAAGTTGAAGAGTTTGTTTTTTTGTTTGTTTGAACTCGCTAGAGAGAGGTAGTGCCACACTGCGGCACTACCTCTTACTCATTTTACGTATTTGAATCATTAACAACTGTATTATATTATACTAGTTTTAAAAGAGATTTTCTGTTTATTAAAAACCTTATAAATTATCAGAAACAAAAAACAAGGCCAAGATTTATGGAATGACTAGCTGTGCCCCGCGGTTTCACCCGTTATTCGTTTATTTTCTACGAAATCCATTTAAACTTCAACACTCTATTTCACCCCCTAGGGGTTGAACTTCTAAAATTCATTTCTTAGCGGATGCCTACCTCATATCATCTACCTGCATGCCAAATTGCAGCTTGATCCGTCCAGTGGTTTGGGCTGTGCGTTGATAGATGGCTATGTCACGTTTGAGTTATATATATATACTAGCTTCCGCCCGCGGCTTCGCCCACGTGGATTTCGGACTTCAAAAATGGTGTTGTTATTATTATTATTCATAATCTAATATTATACTGAAATATATATTATATTAAATATTTACGTATTGTATGAAACAATAAATCGCTTTGAGAATCAAATTTGTCGCCGCGCATTTTAGGCGCTTTAGATATTCCGTTAAGTCAATCTTATCATGATAATAACTTTTAATCTATTCGTCCAAATTACTTAGTGTAAAAGACAAAGTTTATCTACATTCAATACGTTAAGAGACAGATGTATTAATTTTCATAAGAATTCGATAAATATTCTAAAATGTACATCGTTAAAAAATATTCAATTTAATTGAATGTTTGGTTCACTATTTTGGTCATAGTGACTTACACATCAAAGATAGATATATGCTGTCGTGGACTTTTATTTAGAACTATTTAAGATAAATGATCCTACAGTAATTATCTTTGTGTAACTCCAACGATTAGGGCAGCGCACGCCAATATTGCTCTCAGCGGGCTGATTTTTTTCCGACTTACTTGACAGTTATCGTTATATTATAACCAAATTATGGAAAATCCCTATATATTTTAACTTATTATGTTATTATGATATAAAAGCTATATAACTGTAAAGTTTCATGAAAATTCGTTCAGTAGTTTTTGTGTGAAAGAGTAACAAACACACTCACAAACTTTCGCCTTTATAATATTAGTAGGATATATATTATATACACAGGGTCTGTCGTTATGGGTGGATAATCCGTTAACTAGGGTTAGCCCTGATGTCTAGCTATAAAAAAATATACTTTTTATGTTAGGGTTGGCAAAACTGTGAAAATTATGAATATTTTTGTGTTTTTTAGAAAAATTTCTACCGCGGCTAGTAATATGCTCATAACTTTTACAAATTAAGGTATTTTTATGTAATTTTTTTTTAATTTACTCAGAATTGTTTGCACTATCTAATAAAATACACTATTTTAGATGTACATTTTTAAAAACCTATGAAATTTTGCATTAAAAGTTATTTTTATATTTATTTGTTACTTTTTGTCAATTTTTAACTATTCATTGTGAAAAAATAATGTACTACATAATAATTGCCCATAGTTTTAAAAACTTCCTCAGTTTGTCTAGTTTCTAAAAAGATATAATAAGAGTAGTGTTT
>LUGF01054196.1:229891-244454 GCA_001625245.1 Calycopis cecrops | reverse complement strand
TTAAAAAAATGTATTTGAAGTTCTCAAGTGTTAGTGTCTAGTGCCGAATTTCATATAGATCCTGAATCAGAATTATATTTTTATATTGAAGATACATAATATGTACATGTAGGGTCGGATACTTCATAGTTATCAACTTTCAATCATGTGGTCATTGATGAACCAACATTTCGTCTACCTTCTAAAAAACTTAGTAAGTCGATCTGCCACCTGGTCGTCTCATACGTACGTGGGACACTCGAAAAGTTTAGCGAAAATAAAAAAAATCTTCTGTAGATAAAATATATGTTTTTATTAAATCTTTTCAAAGTTCTCTCTACCAGCCTCAATAGGTACAAAGTTTCATGCGTCTAGACCAGTTTTCGAAATACTTTTTCGATTCCGCCGCAGACATTTATATTTACACATTTTTTTTACAACGCATCTTCCGACGATGAAAATTGTATCCCTTTGAGTTGAGATTTTTTTTATTAAAGGGAATAGAAGAAGTCACACAATGTCAAGTCCGGGCTGCAAGAAGGGTGACCCAGGAGTTTGACCGGCGTTCTGTCCAGGAAATCTCTTGTTTTGAGCGAGGTGTGCGCTGGTACATTGTAGTGGTGAAACAGTAGCCCGCGTTACTAAGTCCGGAGTTTGATGGCTTGTTGTTCACAACGGAAAAAACTTCTGGCAAGCATTTGGTACGATACGATTCAGCATTAATGCTCCTTTGATCCTATAAAGGAATGGACCTCTAGAATCCAGTCATATTGAAGTATCATCCTTGCGCTTCCGACCGCTTAACTTAGGTCTACGTGGCTTTGTTTTGAACCGAGGAAACAATCGACTGCTGCTCCGTTTCTGGATCGTATTGTTTAATCCAGGACTCATCCTGTAATGATATCGTAAACACGCCGAGATGAACCTGCATCAAATTTATCTATCATATCACGGCACCATTCTACCCAAGTCCAGGGCGTCTAGGAGTCCAGGCACCTGGTTGTGCCTGGGTGAGGTTGTACCGCACAACCTTACCACACAACACAACTTGTGCGGCAACCAGCGTGAAACTATCCTCCTCACACGAAGATGTTCTTGTAAAATCTCATGAAGTAGCTCCCGATCCAATCTGTATAATGTGCTGAACCTCCTGATAGATGATTTGCCTATTCTCTTGAATTTTTAACTAATGTGACTATGAATTTCATTGTTTATAATTATACTATTCTAATTTTAATTTTATTGTAATTAGAAATAATTTACTTCACATTATTTCTAATTATAATAAAAATATAATTAATCATGAAGATAAAATGTCTGCAGGTATCTACAGTTCTCTTGTGGTATGAAGTGGACATTTTTAAGCTCTTAGAGAAAACGGCGCTGTGAAAATGTGACCAACCTTTTCTGATTGACAGGAGATCAGTCGTCTTGGCGTTCGTTGAAAGCATGTCTAGCTGCAAATTAATAGAGGCTGATGCTGATGATGACTATGAAGTACATTATTTCTAATTATAATAGGCATTCCTATCTTAATTTTAGTTATAACTTTAAATAATTTACTTCATATTGTTTCTAATTATATTAAAAACAAAATTAATCATAAATATAAAATGTTTTTGTGCCTCTCTTGTGGTATGTATATTTTAAAACTATATAATATATTTCAAGTATATTTGACTGCCTCTTGGTCTAGTCTAGACCAGAGGTCCCGGGTTCGAATCCCGGGTCGGACCAAAAATTGTTAAAGGATTTTTCAATTTCTAATAACAGTCCGGAGTCAGAAAGCTGGCGGTGTTACACCCCCGTGTCTCGGAGAGTACGTTAAGACGTCGCGTCGGTCTTGCGCCTTATTTCTCAGACTGCCGTCCCATCGGAATATGAGAATGAGGGAATAGAGAGTGCACTTGTGTCTGAGCGCACACTTGTGTACTGCACAGATGACACGTGTATATAGACGGCTGCCGTAGCCGAAATCGGATACGAAGTCATTATTATTTATTATCAGAGGAAATTCGCCGCTATGAATGTATTCGTTAGTGTTTACTCGAGGCTAGCGAATAATTTGTTTTTTTTTTCAAAGGCGATCATGCAACGTTGAAAGAAACGTGTTCATTAGAGAATATTACTAGCATCTAGAGAGATTAAGATAAATGTCACCTAGAAGGTAAACACTTTCATTAGAGACAACTAGCGGCATCTAACGAATATTTTGTAACCTCATAGGAGTAATATGCAACTTTGAAGATAAATGTTTTCAGAAGAGACAACTAGTGGCATCTAGCGGATATTTTGAAAACTCTCAGAAGGAATATGCAACGCTCAAGATTACACGTGTTGACTACCGACTAGGTACTTGTGACATCTAGCGGATATTTTTTAAACTGTCACAGGGAATATACAACTAATGTAAAAAAAAATCAGTAATATGTGGTGCCACGCTGTATGCATGCATGCAGATGAAATGGGCCGGCGCGATCGCGGGGGTACTTCCCGCTTACACGATACCGACGTAAAGTCACAACTTTGCTGTCGCGTTTCGTGCGGTGTGTAAGCTGGTGGCCCATCGAAGGGAGAGGATGAAGGAGGGACCGCATCTGTATAGCCTCTGTGTGGAATGTGGATGTCTATGGGCGTCGGTAGTCATTAAAAGGGCTCCGACTGTACGTTTGCTACCCTATACCATAAAAAAGGAGGAGGAGTCTGGCCTTTTCACCGAGGCTAGCCTGTTGCTGGAGCGATCCTTTTGCTTGTAGATCCGGGGCCCTCCAATTATAGCGACTGAAGGCCAGGGTTTAGTCAGTAGGGGCCACCCAATTGGCGAGACCTGGTAGCGTACGTAAAGGTATTATTCCCCAAAAAATAAAGGTATGTGATGGTGATGATGATGATGACGATTATTTAATTGAACACTAGCGCTCGTAACATGTGCGTTAATGTGTTATATATATTATGTATGTATATATGTATATCAATTAAAGTACTTTAATGTATTGCATCCCGGCTTATTTGCCATTGCCAGATTATAATCTTATGTCCGTAATTGCATACTCTTTAATAAAACGATTTAGTGTATTATTTAGGGCTAAAACAAACTATGATAAAAATATTGAACTTTTATTTATACTTATGATAAAACTTAAGTACCATCAAAATAAGAAACTATTAATACGTCTATAGCCGGCAACTTATTTAAGAGACATCTGGTGTTGCGGATATCTGTGGCCGGCGATCACTGACCGTCCACGTGACCCTATCATTCGTTTGCAATAATAATACTTATTTTTAAATATATATAAAAGTAAAAGAATAGGTATTACTTAAATCTAGATACGTAACTACTGTCTAAATTAGGTATATACTTTATATATATTTATTTATAGTTGTTTATTGTATTTTAAAATAGTATGTATGTATTTAAGTATTTATTGACCTACCTATGATATATATATACTATATGCCGTCTATTTATCTATATAAATATATGTATAATATGTTATGATTATTGTTTGTCTATAAAATGTACACATTAATATTGCAATACACCTTGCATTTTCCTGTAGTAGGACTGCTGGTAGAAATTCCACAATCGGATAAGCAGGTCCTTTGTACCAAAATTTCTATAACTAAATGTTTTTATGTTAATTTTTCTGTGTACATAAATTGTTAAATAAATAAATAAATAAATATCAATGAAAAATAATTATTATACTTATTGTTTGTGATATCCAGTTATGTTTAAAAATATCCATTACGGGTAAATGCGAATTACCCGTTCACCCACTAGTGGGTGAAGCTGGTGGGTGCACGGGTCATCACCCATTTAATCAATTCCGAAAATTCATTACTTACACACTGACACTGGCATTACATCTTTTATGCATTAGCATAGCCTGGGATAACACCTGGAAGCATTTGACTTCCGACGCCAATGGACATCCAAATTAAATAAAAATTATCTTCTCCATGGGCCACCGAAAACTCACATACCACACGAAACGCAATAGCACAGCTCCCACTTAGCGTCGATATCATGTGGGCGAGAGGTATATTAAAATGATCCTTGAAGCATAAGATATCTATATTTTCTGGTTAGACTCTTAAGTCTGTAATATGCACTCTGTAGTAATTAGTAGTATTGGATCAGCAATAGATAATACTCCTGACGCATGCTTTGTACGCGAGATACATCCAAGCTTACTATAAGCAGTCTTTGTGTTCGGATATCAAAGCTTAGAATCTGAGGTAATAACTAAGTCCCGCATTATATTCCCGTCTTGAGTATTAAGTTTGATATTTTTAAGAAAATTCACAAAAGGAGAACTTTAAAACAAATCTATTCATGTAGGTATATAGTATTGGCGGATTGATAACCTGTGTCTATGGAATAACTTTTTTTTGTTTATTCCCTTTTCTTTTTTTTCACCAATTCATAATATTCTGATGATGAAATACTGGCCTTCCTTTCACACCTTCAAATATTATCTAGACAGGTATCCACTGCGTCCTTCCCAGAGATGCTGCCACCTTGTCGTGGTGAAAGAGCTTGCATATCTTTATGATCGCCAAGGCTATACTGGACAGGGCTACTCATACCTGACAAGCTTGGGGGAAGAAGCCAAACTTAAAGCAGCTCAGTTGGAGAGTCCACCGCCCGTCCCTCTGAATTGGCAGATGGTGGCGTGGATTACGACGACCGGCGTGACGTGCTCCTTTGGAGCATTGAGACCAGGGAATGGGAACCTGTACCCCATTGCACGATTCCGACGTTGTAGGGACTGTTCAGATGCAGCGGGTAGTCCCAGAGAGCAGAGAGCAGATAAATAATAGCATTTAGCTGTTTAGCTCAATTTGGTTGGCCCAAAATTCCGTCTCGTAAACATTTCATGCCGAATTTTCAGTTTTGTGCGTAAATCACTACTTTCCTGAGACTTCTACTTTGTGTTGTGGTGTGAATATGGAGCGGAATCAGCACCGATGACGCATCTTTGCGTAATTATGTTACATGTGACATTCTTATGCGTAATTATGTTACTCCGTGGATTTTAAAATACGTGTATGTATAATATATATGTGCCTTCACTCCTACTTCTTACATGGGGCCACATCAAATCACTCATACTGAGTGGTTACCATTTTGGAGGCTAGTTACACTGTTGTGCATTTTGATTTAAGTTTTAATTATATATGTGTATTTTTCTTTTTATTTTCCTCTTCTTTATTTTCTGATTTTGATTAGTTTATATTATGTTTTTTATCGCTTTTTTTCTGTACCATTTGTAATGTGTAATATTGTAATTAGACCAAATAAATTCTTATTCTATTCTATTCTAATCTTCTATTCTATCTTTTTAAAAGTCCTATTCTGCAGGCGTCGACACAAGCTTTTGGAAATAAATCAATCAGGAATCAAAGCGATCCAATCCCAAAAAAGCGATAACACTACATAATCCTGGATGGATTGTACTAAACTATAGTGATACCTTCATTGTATTTCAAAATCATTTTATTTTATTTTTATTTAGCCTTAGTTAACAATAATTTTAGATATAAATTCGCCAAGACCAATTAAAAGTTTTCACGTACCTACAGTAAGAAACTATACTACTACTCCCCGCGTAATCAATGCTTCATTTCCAACACAGAGGTAGCTCATCTGTACCCTTCTCAAAGAAACCTGTTAAACACTTGGAGTAATTATAATTATAGTATAATTCCTCCAAGATTGAACAGGAAGCAACTATTTCTTCAAAGGATTTTTCAGTACTGCCTCTGGAGTATCGGTAATAATTTTTCCGCCAAAAGTTATCCAAATTCTGCAATAAATAGAAGTCTGGTGAGAGCAGCAAATTACTGAGACTTCTAGAGATTACTACTACTATAAATTAATTATCGACATTTTTACAATATTCTACAGCTCACGTCACTAGTAGACATGCAAAAAACATTTAGGCGGATCACACACGGCATGCGGTTGGCGGTGAGGCGGATCTCAAGTTACATTGGGCTCTATGAAATCCGTTGATACCTAACACACGTACACCGCCAGACCGCGCGGTTGAGCGGCGCTCTCGCCGCGGCCGCCTCGCCGAGCGGCCGTTCGCGCGGAGAGGCGGTGCCTCACACACAGGCAACCGCGTAACCGCGCGGATCAAGAATTTCAATTTAAAAAAATTTTAGGTATCAACGGATTTCGTAGAGCCCAATGTAACTTGAGATCCGTCTCACCGCCAACCGCCGTGTGTGATCCACTAAGGCGACGTTAATCAGTGATGTAAGCATCACTGATTAACGTACATGCCAATTATATGAGGCTATCTCTATCTGTCTAATACATAAGAAAAAAATAATTCTTAGTGCATAAGAAAAAAAGTGCCAATATTGACACAACATTCAAATAATTACGTTTCCTCCATTCTATAATTACTCCAAAGACTCCAAGTATGTTATTGTCATTATGTGTTATTTTGTATATATTCTGTTGTTCTTGTCTTTTGAATAGTGATCGAAATATAAATGTTTTTCTTTTTTTATTTCTTACTTTCTTATTACACCAGCCACCTACCAGTGTCGTTTCAGAGCTTATTCAGAACTAATAGACAAACAGACAAAAATTGTAAAAATGTGCTTTAGGTATATTAAGTAACGTACTATGTACATTAGTAAAAAGCTTGTAATATTAAAAAGTTATTTTAAAATTATTACAAACAGACACTCCCATTTTATTTGTATGTATATAATGGTGTCCACCCCTATATCGATAGGATACCTATTGATTGTGAGTAATAGCAAACATTGATATTAAGTATTTTAATTGACTTTAATTGTCCAAAACATATAAAGTTAAGAAATAATTAATGTACTACGAAACGATAAAAACAAAAACGAAAAGTAAAAAGAGGAGGCAAGTTGACTACAGCGTGTTCCACAACAATGGAGGAACCGTAGGATACTCCATACCTTTTACCTTACTGACACCGGTTTTCAGGTCCAACTTTAGTTTTTCCCTCGTGCTAGTTTTACAAACAAATACAAGAGTTAAAAGAATATTATATTGATGCCTGTAACTATGAGTATGAGGTAGTTAGTTCCACATTGCATGTATGCATGTAGTCAGGTAGGTACCTCTCGCTTACACGAGCACGGCATAATAAAATGATGACAGATGTACTGTCGCGTTTCGCGCAATGTGTTATTAGCCAGTGGCCCATGGAGGGGGAAGGAAGAAGAAAGTCAACGATTATTTATAACACCTATGCGGATGTCTATGGGCGTTGACAGTCATGAAAATAGCTCCTACTGTTCATTTGCCCCCTTTACTATAAAAAAAAACACGAATAATAAGCCATTGAGTCTCCGCATCGTTGTGCCAATAAAAAAATGTTACTATTCCGACTTTGGTTGGGTAACCCTTTCCCACTCCGAAAAGAAGGTACACAAAGTATTTGTGGGACCCTTGGTATTCTCGAAAAGATAGCATAAATGTTTGGATATTTTTAACCTTCTAACTTATCATCTAATATAAAAGTGCGCACGCATCAACGCTAAGATTTCCCAGAACAATCACAGATACACGTTGTCCGCTAGACGCGGAGCAAGCGCCCAGTCCTGGTAGCTACACCGCACACTAACTTTGATTCGATTTACTGTGTTAAGTAACTATATCCGTACGTTGAGTTTGTATATTTACCTGATTGTGTGTGACGTGAAAGGGAAGAAACTTAACGATTGTAAGCAAAATTTGTTAGGCCATCGTAGTACAAAAACACTATCGAATAAGTTGGTAACGAATTTTATCCACTATATAAAAGGTAAGGAAATATTGTTTAAATTTCTTTAAGTATTAAAAATTATACCTATTATCGTTAGTATATTATGGTATATTGAATATTGCATATCCAAAGCCGATGTGATAAAAGATATTTACCATTATAATAAATATAAAAAATCTGGAATAAATAATCTGCATTCCAAATAAATTGAATGGTTCGCTTGCTATATGTATATTACATTACACAGGTGAAACTCATAGGTCACAGGTATTAGTAATATATAGCTAATAACTTTAGTTTATTAAGATAAATCCATCAAGAACATAATTTTTAAAATACAAAAGTGCAAGTTTTGTAAATATAAGTATCTAAGTATTTTTTTATGTATAGGAAGGCAGTATAGTAGCAGTCGAAGCCTATAGATCGCTACCGATGTCCATAGATACCCATATAGCCGTTATACACGTGCGTCACCTTCCTTTCGACCTCCCCTAAAATGGCTTAAAACCGCACAAAACGTAACAATGTCGCTTTCACTTTAGGGCGCTATCATGAATGAGAGAGGCAGTTCCAAATCGTGCAGGCTTAATTCTGCTGCAATGCTGCATAGCACTACCTCTTCTCAATAGGCGGCATAGTAGGTTATTTCACCTGTAGGGTTTCACGTTAAATGGAACTCTTATAGTATTACTAATTTGTTGTCACCAAGGGATAAGATCAAGCTGAAATTTTAGTCTAGTACTGAGATGAGAGACTGTAACATTTTATGGAACTTATAAAAATAGTACTTCTAAGTAAACGCAAAACTTTAATAATGTGTTGAAGTATATAGGGCTTTTTATACTATAAAGGAGCAAACGGGGCAAAATAATGTGTTGACGAATGTAAGACTTTTTATACTATAAGGGGGCAAACGGGGCAAAATTATGTGTTGATAGCCTAAAATGACTTACATATTACGTCAGAATGTACGGGGCAAACGGGACTTGATGCAGTATACACCATTGGCACCACCTTCAAGCATGATAATATACGAGCTTCTTTTTTAAAAATTATTTTGAAACGTTTTTCCGCCATTGATAACACTTATTTGTCTTACACCGTTGAAGATTTTGCTGAAGTGTTTTGATTACAAGCTTTTATTTATATAATTTACTGTGCGTATGCGTCTATTCATTTGAATGATTTTTTCAGGGCATGTAGAAATAAAAGACCTCGGTATTTCACCTAAATTTTAGCTGTAGTAAGCTAAAATTTAGGTGAAAATATACATATAATATATATTTTCATAAATTAGGCGTAATTAGGCTATAAATTTATGCGTTTCCGAGAAAAAGGTCGTGACAGACGTAGTAGGAGGTACGCTGCACTCATGCATGTTGCTGAATTGGGCCCGCACGACTGGGGAGGTACCTCTCGCCTACACGACGCCTTGTATATAATAACTTTATTGTATTAAAAAAATACGCTCTACTTAATATTATACTCTCAAATTTTATGGTTTATTATAAGGATAATGATCCTAGTCATCAAGGATATATAAATGATCGTTTACTCTCCATAGCGTTCAAAATCTGCAGTCTGTGAACTTGCTGAAACTGGCTCCCGGCATTACCTTGGATTTGATCAAGCGCAAGTTATCACTATAAACTTCAAAAGGCCTTTAAAATAAAAAAAAAACATCAAAATTGTAATATTAAAGAAGAGATGGCTTAGTGATTCTAATACTTAATAACCAGTTATAGACACAATCCAATTCATATATAACATGTCAAGACAGCAAGCTAGTAATATAATAGATATAATTTTATAATAACAGCCAAATAATTCTATTTCTCCAGATACTTTTAATAAATTGGGATGTCAGTTCACTAACCATGTACCTGTAAATCTTCTGAAATGACGGGCTTGTTAAATAACTAAATAAACCGCGATAAAAGCAGTTTTATGGTGATGATTAATATTCACGTAACTTTGAGACGCCATTACATGAATCAGTTCGAAGTGCTAATCACATACTTTAAACTTTGTCATCGCTGTTTTTGTTTAGGATGCAATTCTGCGCACGGAGAATAAGTGTTTATATATTAAAAACTCCATCCGTCACTGACACAGTATCGAGGTTATTCCATCTGAAATGTACCTACTCCAGGGTGCCTTCTCTATAACTCCTTGCATTCAGATTCCACTTACTATTCCTAACCCTGATTCGGCTCGATATTTTGGGCACCCGTTGTAGTTTGTCGTCATAATATGATCGTGCTATTTATAAATGTACCTTCGAGCCGATACTCATTGACTACCTATAATTATATCAATGTCAAAATCCAAGGAGAAAACAGTAGTCTAAAAAGTATTATAATCAATAAATATATTCTTAAAAATATAAAATATAATAATTCATCAATGGGTATGTAGACTATAAAAAGAAAAGAAGAGTAGGTATAAAAGAAAATAATTATATCATAATACATTTTTGATGGTGTGCTATACGAATATTATGTACGTATTTATTTTTTTTTATTTTTTTATTATATTATTAATTATTCTTACACGTATCTATATACGTGTAAGAATAATTAGATATTTCACTTCTACCTTTTATGCCTCATTTGTTTTTTTTTTGTTACAGGTTTTCGCTTAATTAAAGTCTTCAAGGAATATGGACATAAACCAGAACGCTCGTCGCCGTGACCGAATACAAAAAATGTTACTAATATTTTGTGTATCGATTCTGACATACAATTTTCTCAACCATATTTTTTTTCATAGAGATTCCGACACGTTAATGGAGAGCAAAGAAGGGGAAACATTAAATTATTATATACGTACTGTATTGAATATATCAAACGAGCAACATGCGACTTACATTGTAAACAAAAACTGGAAACAAGTCAATAAAATGAATTTAAATTCTATTAAAACTGAATCTGCCGATCAAGAACGGATCTTTAAAATAATATTTGTTTCGTTGAGTCTTACAATTGCATATGTATTTTTCTTTATATTTATTTAATAAGTATGTCTTTTCTTTGAAAAATATTTTTCTCTATTATATTTTTTTTTAATTTTTGGCTACGATATATGTATGTATTGGCTATTTTAGTTATAAGTGTTTCTAAGTAGCAAAATCCAAACGGATTGTATTACGTAGAAATATGGAGATATAAAATTTTAATCAATTTATTTTAAGAAACTAGATGACTTGGCCGTGAATAACATACGTTCACTTGCTTTTCAGTGACCCGATAGCTGGTTTTAATGGAAAAATATAACTTTATTATTGACTAGCTGTTATGTACCCACTTTGTTGGAGGACAAATATAATAAATGAGAAATACGGGGGTATTAGAGGTTGAATTTCTAAAAAACTTTGCTTAATGCTGATTTACATCATTAAACTGAAAAACAAGGAACCCCTGTGCCAAATTTGTAGTTTCTAGGTACAGAAGTTTCGGCTGTTTGTTGGTATATAAATTAGTCAGTATCTTTTATGTAATATTTAAATGTTTGTTGCTAGTTACTTCTAATGACAATACTAAAAACTATTCATCTGATTAATATAGTGTAAATGGCAATTTAATTCTGCATCAAATGCATAAGCTAACTAACATATTATCTATTTGACATGGATTAATATTTAACTAATTATATTTTAATCTAAAGTTATTTTTTAAGGTATATGCTTTAAAAATAACGTAATGTTTTAATTTTAAAAATTTGACATCTAAGTTGTTATAGTAACTCTACCGAAAGACATAGAGATATGCTATCGTGGACTTTTTGTAGCATTTCTAAGATTTTGAATTCGCTAATCAACTCGCACGTGAAACGCCTAATCTGATCAAGGCCTAAAAGACAAACACGGTAAACAAGGAATTGGTTTACTCCGGCATTACTTACATATTTTTCTGACACGTGTTGCTCTGATCATGTTGCGTTGCACCCGAATTCAATGCTGTAACTGGTCAAAGAAGTGCTTGCGCATTATCCTTTGTACTGATTGGCAAATTGAATTTTGTTTATAATTAAGTATTAATGACTCGATAGTAAAATGCATAGTATTTGTAGTATGTACTATTGCATTTCTAGTACGTGCTATTGTATTTCTAGTACGTGCTATTGTATTTCTACTAAATGCTATTGCATTTCTAGTACGTGCTATTGCATTTCTAGTACGTGCTATTGTATTTCTAGTACGTGCTCTTGTATTTCCGGTACGTGCTATGGCATTTCTAGTACGTGCTATTGTATTTCAAGTACGTGCTATTGCCAGAGTAAACTATGACGTGTTGTTGTAAGTTTACTCTGCTACAGGTTCTTAAATATTCTGTGATATGACTACCGGCTTTAATCAAAAGAAAAGTATTATTTTATTACCTTAATATTTGTACATAGGTTCTGTTATACATATAGAATAGACGAAATTTTCTTGTTGAATACAACTAAAAATCATTGTGTAAAAATATTTTTGTTCATGGATATACATGTAATTCAGACAAAGCAACACAACTGACTAGTACATTACACATATGTCATAATATGAATTTGCTTTGTCTGTATATTATATAAGCCATATTGATTTATTAATTATCAATGCACAAAAGCGTATTTATAAATTCAGTGTATTTTTTAAATCTTTATAAAACATTCACAAAAGAGTACATAACTTATATAAAGAAAATGTTGTACTGTAATAGAATACAGTACAACATTTTTCTTTTTAATCTTTCAAACAACATTATCAAGATAATATTATGACTAAAGGTACAAGTTTGTAGCGGACGACATTAGGCAGCAGCGGACGACGTGTTGTCGCTTCATGTCGCCACGACACGTCGTCACGACCTGTCGCTGCAGACATGATTTCGAACACGACTGCGGTTGGCAACAGCAGATGGAATCCAGTTGATTCCAAGTGTTCCGTGAAACAAGATGTCTGACATGTTCAAAAATAGTGATAGCAATTTTTTATACATTTTATTAGAAGAGGAAGAAGGCGATGATGACTTTTATTTAAAACATTTCCAATCTCTTCCAAATATCGTTTATGACCGTGTTGGAATAGTTTTTGTGAGATACATCGTACAATGCGGGATGTTGGGCCACCTGGTTTATAAGTTTATCTTCTTGAAAATCGGAAAAAATCATTTTGAAAAGACACTCACTGAACGTGTCGTTGCTCCAGCGACACGGCACTACTAATCCGCGGTCGGACGACACTCGTGTCTGCCGCTCGACGACGCGTCGCGTCGCTAGCTTAATTTCATAGAAATACATAGAAACCAGTAGAGTCGCTGCGACACGTCGTCTGCTGCTGCCTCATGTCGTCCGCTACCAACTTGTACCTTAACACTGTTCGTCAATGACAAAGAAATTTTATATGTATTTACTATTTACTAATTTAGAGATAAGACAATTATTAAAATAATTAATTTATATTAAATAAATGTTTGTTTATTGAATTGATTTAATTAATTATGATTAGACTTTAAAATTTGTAATAAATGTGTTGTTATAAAATAAACTGTGTTCATAATTATTGTTACCCTAGTTTAATTATGTGAGATTCCTGCTATACAAATGCGTTGCCCTTCATCTTCATTCAGTCACTATGTATCGCTTAATCTATCTTACCTTTGACTTCTTTTTAAGGGACGCACAGCGCCGACATGCACTTGAATAGTCTTTGAATAGGTTTCTCCGGTTTTGGGCGATCACGCACACCGTGAGAACTCACAATATTGCTTGTTAATACGGGTATTAATGTAATTGGTAATTCAGAGGCTTATATAGCTAATATAATCAGCTAATTAGCTGCCAGAATACGTCCACTGCTGGAAATAGTCCTTCAGAGAGCTCTACAGGTCACCGTCACAAGTTGCTTGCATCCAACGACTCCCACGATCTTGACTTAGCCATCACTCCCCCGGGTGGGAGGACGCCCAACACTGCGCTTTACGGCTCAGGGCTGTCACTCGAGTACCTTTCTTCTCCAGCGGTTGTCCGTTCTGCGAGCAACGTAGGCCCTTGATTAAGTATTTGATTTTTTCAAATGAAAAGTAGATGTACTGTACATATATACACATTATATACATTGTACATGCTCGATTTGTTGGGCCTGATAGGTGTCTAATTCATCAGCTAGTGGGCGTTTGTAGTTATTTGTAAGTAGATATAAAAATAATGTTGAGCGGTCATTTTTTATAGAGTAGGGTTAATCGAGCAGTTAGAGCCTTTACCACTACTGAGTCCCATAAGAACCCTAGGTCTCGCGATTCGTCTAGCACTGTAGCAGTTTACGCCAATGTCGTGTGAGCGAGTGGTATCTGTTCATCCATCTATATATCATTCCACTACTTTTCACCAATGTGGTGGAATGGTGTTAATATTTAAAGATTATTGCTATTAGTAAATACTTTCAAAGACATGTTTCAATAATATCTGTTAAAAATATCTTTGAAATTATCAATTGGTTTAATTGGTCATCATATCTATGTATTATTTTGGTACTTGTACCCACGCGATTGCGTTGTTTTGTAACGTACGTCTAGCACGTGTATTGTATAAATCTAATATAAGTCTTAAAATCATACCAGCAATTACGAAATATCGAAATAATGATCTTCTTAAATAGCTCCCTATTTAATAAGATCATTATTTCGATATTTCGTAATTGCTTGTATGATTTTAAGGCAGGTAATAAGTACCTACTTCACTTAATTTGGTAGATTATTTTTTCCTTTATTGATCATTTATTTCTTGATAAAAATTTTTACCTTATTTTGATGTTTGTTTATGGATTCTCGTTG
>LUGF01054196.1:143258-158139 GCA_001625245.1 Calycopis cecrops | reverse complement strand
TCTAAAGCCTGGTTCGCATTGGTCGAGTAATTTAGTCTAGTAGAGTATCGATTTAGTAGCTAAACTACTCGACTCGACCAAATATCGTTCGCACCTTGAGCGAGTACAGTTCATAAGAAGTTTGAGATCAGCAAGATGAACAACGTAAAACGCAACGGTTATCATAATTAAAAATAATATGCTTTTGATATAATAGTAGTTTATGCAACTGTCATATAATGAAGGGTATCAAAACACGAGTGGAATTTTTGAAACGAGCGATAGCGAGTTTCAAAATAGTTAACAAGTGTTTTAATACCCGTGTTATATGCAGTTGCATACACTACTTTATCTTCACTAATAATAATAATAATAATAAGTTATTTATTTCTTTGAGCAAAACTTAAGTGCCTAATACTCCGCTCTTCCACAGGACACAAACACTTAATTAAGTTATGGTACAAACATTAAGATTATCTTTATAACACATGTCCACACCGGTATTAACACTAAAATTTGCTAAAACATATTCAAGTTGTTATACATAATAATAAACACAAAACTTTGTTGTTTACTCTAATACAATATATCAATATTTTGTAATATTTAACTTTACAGTATCTGGTCTGTTCAACTTTTATATAATAATATGTATTTATTTTATAATATTAATTCTAAAACTATTTGATTTTCGCTAAGACTGACTAATAGAATTAATCAATTAATACCTTGGGCGTCGATTGCCGACTGTCGGCATATGCTAATGACAGTTGACATTGCAGCGCGCGCTGGGCCAATCAGGAGCAAGCGCGCGCTGTTCAGGATTTTGACATACGTCTGTCTCACCATTTTTCTCTCCCTCTCGCTCTCACACAGTGTTATAATGAGATTTTACGATATCGATTTGGATAATATAACATAATGTCAAATTGAGTTTTTTGTTGTCTGAGCTATAACAGTAGTCATTATAAGTCAAGTATTGGAAACATAAGTAGAATGTTACAACATTAGTGTAGATAAAATTAATTACCTACTGACCTGATGTTTTTTATTTTCAATTTAATTTCTTTTTCTCCGGGTATATTTAATTCTTTTTCTAAATTTAAATATGCACTTTGTTTTATTTGTTTATTTTTATAAAGTGGCGACTTCATGTTCCATAAACATTCGTTTTCCAAATATTTGGAACTCGACACTTATAATTAAAGAGTATAATAATATTAATAGGGGAATAATAATTTGAGATTAATAAAAACAAACTATGGATACTTTGACAGCTCAACTCGACCCTTGGACTCGTCACTCTACTAAATCGACGCGTTCGGACCTGTAGTGCTATTCTGTTAAAATCAAATTCGATATCGAGTCTCACTAAGGTGACCGCACTCACTTCGAAAGCGAATTCACTTGGCCACAAGTGAATTCGAGATTCGCGGGTGAAGTGATCGTCGAAATATTCGGGAAATAACCCTACAGAATACCAATTGTAAGAAAAGAATGTCAAAATCTCACTTTCGATAGTTCATCTCACCGCCACACTCACTTCTGTGGCGCTAGAGGCGCGAATGAGTTTTACAGAATATCATTTCACGTTCTCACCGCGGATTCAGCTTTCGAGTTGTGAAATGATACTTACAGAATAGCACTGCTGTTCACCGGCGATCAAGTGAGCGCGGACGTATGGTGGGGGGTGCTACTCGCCCGAAAAATAGAGTGAAATCTATCGACTTGACTAAATTACTTGACTAATTATTCGACAAAATTTTTGGTGTTCAGACACGTTTAGCTACTAAATTACTCGCTACTCGACTAAACTACTCGACCAATGCGAACAAGGCTTAAGGCACATACATAAGTTAGTAATTAGTTAAGTTTATGTATAAGTAGGAACTTTGAAGTCTGTAATACAATGGTAATCTACATAGAATAGATAAATAAGGTCTCTTTTATCTATTCCGTGGTAATATATGTAAAGATAAAACTGATTCTCAATTTTTATCGTCATAGCATCACACGTTAATGGCTGAACCGATTTTGCTGATTTTTAATGTTGTTATTGTTAGTCACTGGAAAAGGTTCTTGTAAAAATAGAAAAAGATCAGATCATCACTGATCTCCAACTTTTCTCAATCTTAACCGCAACGACTGCATGACCGCACAAATCATCTTTTTCATGAGCTAAGAAACAAAACCGCATGCGGATGTCTATAGGCGTCGGTATTCATGAAAATGATTCCGATTGATCGATACTATAAAAAAACGTTCCACGACCGCAGCGGGCGCTGGTAAAAACTTACTTCTTAGGCTTACTAACAGACCACAAACCTGCTTATCGATACCAGCGCGGAGAAAAGGTATTCAGTAAAAGTTTAGGTCTCCATCTATTCGCTAGATAGTTCACCCATTGTAAGTTTGGGCAATTGGAGTCATTTTCCTTCCTGTCATTATTAAATCCATAGTTACTGCAACTATTTGATAATTCAAGTATCCTCCCGACTCCCATTTCAGATCGCCAGTCTTATATAATTTTTATAGCGTATACCACACGAATTTTTCATCCCACTGATTATATTATGTGACGATAGAAGCAAACGAAAAATATGTTATGGTCTTATTTTTTGAGAAGTCCAGAAAAAAAAGAGAAAATATAAAATAACGCTATCGATAATATACAATAATTTGATTATGTTTCGTAGTGACGCAGGACAGTATCGAACATAAAAAGTCTTACTTAAACACATATCTACAAACTGTATTAGATTTTTTTTTAATTAAGATCTAATTTTGATATGCACTAATTAAAAAAATATATTTATAGTAAATAGCCTTTAGATTGTAAGGAGCAATGCGACCTAGTGAATTTGAGGGGCAATTATTTTTCATAAAATTAATTTTCTTTCACTGCTTCAGAGCTGTATGATTTTTTAATACGCTACTATACCTATTGTCAGTTAATATAAGTAGAGATTATGCAGTATTTTGCTAATATGTAGTCATAGCCTGGTATATAATCCCTGCGGGCAAGTTGGATAGAGATTTCGGTGTTGAGGGCTTAGAAGAAGGAAAACGTCAACATCATTAACATGCAAAATTTGTGCAGTCATTCTGCGTTATCTACTCCTCTAAAAGCAATTGCAGACCGTGAACTGAGGATCACACTTACATTGTTTTAGGACGTTCAGAATTAATGGTTTTGAAAGCTACTTAGTTGACATCTTGTATTTTGTTGTAGCAACAAGACTAGTCTTATTTGACGTTGTAGTTGTTGATGTAGAATTGTAGAGGTATGACGTAAGACATAATTACAGACCTTAAAGTTATTAGACGCGTACTTCCCACTTATAAAGTATATTAGCTATTGTATATAAGGTTATCAGGTTCAACATTGACCCCCAAATTCAGCACAATCTAGCAGAACAACAAATCTAACATATTTATTTGTTATTTACATACATGTATGAATTTTTAATTATATTTTTATTACAGGAAGCGCAAAAAGAATACAAAAAATATATGAATACAAAAATAATAGAAATGAACAAGAACCGCCAGAAAAGGAAAGAATCAATGGAGTCTGTGAAGAAAACAGCGCTTCTTGAGCTGCAAAGAAACATGGATAGCGCTAACGAGGAGCTGCAGAAACAATGTGAATATAGAGAGAAATTGACACGGCAAATTTATGAAAACCAACAAGTTAAGGTAAATTGATTAGCTTTAATGGTTGGCTTATACCATTATTATTGCAAATAACTTTATTTCATTGGTTTTCATGTTGAAATGGCTGGTTTCTTAACATTATCATATCACAAGGAAACATCAAAACACAGAGGGCTCATAATTCTTTTTTTTTGGTATTGTAAGGGGGAATACCTTTATGTACGCTACCCAGGAGCCCGGGTAGCTCAACCAGGCACACCATCAGGTTCGGCTATTGCCCGAACCGACTTAACCCCTGCCGATGCCTTCAGCAGCTATAATTGGAGGGTCACGGATCTAGAAGCTACAAGATTCCTCCTGGTACTGGCTGACTTAGGGACTGTCCGGCTGCATCTGAACAGTACCTTCTATAACGTGGCAATCGTACAATAGGGTCAGGTTCCCATCTTGACCCCTGATCCCAATACTCCAAATGGGGCCATAGCAACACTCACCACAAGATGGCAGCACCTGATCATAATCCTGACTCTATCATAACCAATTATAGGAAAGCGTTATAATAAGTTCCATAGCTAATGTGTACATGCATTACACACCTGTGTAATAATTAGCTTTACCCTGTGCTAGAATAAAGATGTTTCATATTTTGATGAAGATTACTGACTACGTTAAGAGAGTACAGAAAAGTATACATCCTTCAACAGATGCAGATAAACACTTATAGAATTATAGCCACAGGCACAATATCATAATTTATGCTTGAGCCATGATGAGGACAAAATTTCCCGGTATATTGTTTTGATAAGAGAGGACCGCATTCGGCATTTAGTTGCTTTGTGGTTAATTGCATAAATTTAAAATGTTTTTTTGGTACCTTTCAGAAACTGGAAAAGGAGTATTTAGACCAAAAGGATATGCCCTTTACAAGAAAAAGTACAACATTTAAAGACGCTATGGCGAATAAAATAAATAATTTGTCTCTGTAAGTACATCTACTTTGAGCGAAGTATACATCTGATTATTTAAACGCACGGACCATAACCTTGCACTTTTTTTATAATTTTAATAGTTTTTCATCAAAATCATGGGGAGACAAACTAGCAATCCAGACCGTTTTACATCTGCCGATGCCCATGTACATCCGTATAGAAGTTATACAGACAATTTGCCCTCCTTTCCTCTTCTCCCTTCATGGACCACCGATAAGTCATGGCTACCACTTTACGCCGATATCATGTAGGTAATACCAGAGATACCTTTCCAGTCGTGCCGACCCAAATTGGGCTGTATTGCAGCAAGGCACTATATCTTACTAAAACTACTGCTGAGCGAAAAGTGACTTATAACATGGCTAATTAGTAGCCACGTCTGCAGTGGGAATGATTTAAAATCTTAGAAAAAATATTTTTAAATATATAATGGGACCTGACGGCAGAATCGGCTAACATAAAAGGTCAAACGAACTGTTGGAGCAACTTCATGGCTACCGATCCCTGTAGAAATTAGCATACTTGTTATGTCTATAGAGTTCCTAGTCTGTACTAGGTAAACCGGTCAAGTGTCAGCACACCTAGAGTAGGAAAAAGAGGTACGGTACGTTAGAACTTTTATACGTTGAGAAACTTATAGTTGCGGACGCCTGCACTAATTTTAAATGCAATGAACTACAAATGCAAGTGTGTAATGGTTTTTTCTATAACATTCTCATTCTCATACCGATTATTTAATACCCTTGCACGGAACCTTTATCAAATCACTTTATTGTGTCTATCTATCAGGTCTGTGTGTCTGGACCTTTTCCATTCCACCATTCAATAACAAACACTGAATCAACCTGAAAGTCCGCTGCACCTCAAGAGAAGAATCGAGTGAATATCAGGTTGATTTAGTTCAGCTCGGTCTACAAGCATAATCTTGGTATCGTCTCTATTTATTACGAATCCAAAGGAGAGGATAGTTGCCTCTAGGCGTGTCAACAGTTCTTCCATATCTTCTTTAGTTTGGGTTAGAAGAGTTTTATCATAGGCGTATTTCATGTTGGATATCTTACGATCTCACACTGAAACTCTCTTGTCCCATTGTTCCAAGGCAAGTCACATAATACCTACACTCCGTATGGACATTAAATAGAAGTGGTGAGAGTATGCAACCCTGTCGAACACCAGCTTGTATCTGAAAGTCTTTCGAGTTGGAAGTATTCGGATATATGCAGTTCTGTACTTATAGAAGCAGCATATAAGGCGCACTAAGTGGCAAGGCCACCGTCTACGTCCCATAGCTTATATCATTGAATAGTATCGAAAGCTTTGCGAAAGTTAACAAAACAGATATAGAGTGGTTTGTTAAACTCTCTAGACTTTTCGTTCATTTTTCGATCAATGATATTCCATAGATATTTGTGGATTCAGAAAAGTATGCAGTCTTGTGTTGACGTGAAAGAGCACTTTACTGGCGTGCCAAATAAAGTTATCAGCCTGTAGTTATTACATTTCTGTGTTCATCCCTCTTTGTGCAGTATGAACACGGTGCGTGTCCAATCTCGTGATCATTTCATCCCTGTTTCTCAGACGTAATTCTTTATTTCATGCAGTATTTTGACTGTGTAAATCACCTATTGCCTTAAAGATCTTTATTGAGATAAACATCTCAAAAAACTTGTGGGAACCCACAGCTTTGTTTTTTTTCAGGTGATCTATTGCAGTTCGAACTTCACTATGTACTAAACATATGGTTCCCAGGTATAATGTGTAGCTTCTCAAGGGGTATCTAAGGAAAATAATGATGTTAAGTTGTTACTAGAAAACGAGTGTAGGAGCCCGTTATCATAATTTTGTCAACTTAAATTGCAATGTTCACACTTCCTGTTGGTACAAAATCCTGGTAAATTAGACTATAATATACCTTGGTACGTTACTTATATTATTTATATTTGTTACAGGGAAACTCCAATGCATCCCTTTGCAAAATTGATGACATCTAAAAATCAGTACAGTGAAATTGTCAGTCTGCCATTACTAGATAATAATAATTTATAATAAGCTATATGTAACAATATTGTTATTATATAAATAGTTTTTATTTATTTTAAATACAGAATACATTATAATCATGAAAATTATTGAGGTACCTATAACTTTTTATTTGGAGTGTGACTATAAAGTAATATACTATTTTAGAGATTTCATGCAATGTCTTATATACCAACTTTATAAAAGTACATATTCTATGTTCAACTGTATGTATTCTCTTATCACCGAGGCCAGCCTGTCGCTGCAGCCTTGTTGCTTTCAGATCCGGTGCCCTCCAATCATAGTGGCTGAAGGCACCCGCAGGGGTTTAGTCGGTAGGGGCAACCCAGTTGTCGAGCCCGACACTGTACCCGGCTGAGACACCCGGGCTCCTGGGTAGCGCGTGTAAAGGCATTCCCCTGCGTCAAAAAAAAAAAGGTACTCAGGGGCAGGATAACTAATGGTAGTTTACTA
This sequence comes from Calycopis cecrops, assembly GCA_001625245.1. Taxonomy (NCBI): domain Eukaryota; kingdom Metazoa; phylum Arthropoda; class Insecta; order Lepidoptera; family Lycaenidae; genus Calycopis; species Calycopis cecrops. The sequence continues at coordinate 151,021 of LUGF01054196.1, read as the reverse complement.
GCCTATGTTGGTCTGTGGGTTCCTGAAACGTACGTGTGGAGACGTCGGCGGCCACAGCTGCTAGCGGTGCCGCGCGCACGAACTAGTCTACTCCGAGAAGCACCGATAACGCGGGCCCTTCGTACTCTTAACCTTATTGCAGACCAAACTGACATATTTGTTTGTTCTCTGAGTGAATTCGCCAAGATAGCGACTAAGATAATCTCTTATGAAACACAATAATAATTGTAAATAATAATGCAATATTTAGAATCTAAATGTAAAATTATAATTATTAAATCTGTTGCACTACTGAATTAGGTTACCCTGTAATAGTAGTTGTAAGAAAGGAAATAAATAAATAAATAAGTAAAAATTTAAAAACAACTCAAAAGTTTCGAATTAAATGAGACCTAACATTATGGGGTTGTGATATTTGCTATACTCAGCGCGTGCTAGCCACCAACAGCTAAATCAGCAGTGGTGACAGTGGCGCTACTCTAGACAATTGGTCGTACAAGCTCAGAAACGTTCGTATACTAACAAGGACGTACAGACAAACATTTTTTTTTTAATGTAAAAATGTAGGAAGGTACATTTCAGACGTATGTCAGACCTAATATATCACATGAGCCTCAATTACTTGACCAACCAAAGATTCCAAACACAAACGGGTTGCTATATTTTCTAATAGAGCTCCTGTGGCTACTTTCAATCTCCATTATCTTAATATTATCATCTCCATAGTTCCACAATATAATCCCAGCTCAATCGGACACTGGGAGGTGTGCTAAATACAGCTTGCAAGATTCTATAACACGCGATTCGACAACGGGATATACAATAAAAGACTATAAGAATGATAAACGCTAATCTAATTCTTTATTTTTGTATAACAGAACCGAAATATTAAGAACCTCATCAGTATTGTTGTACGGCCGCTACTGCAGCGTCAAAATGTTTGCCATCGGGATCGTATTTGGCCTTAAACTTTTCATATTCATCGGGTAACTGTTTCTTCAACCCGTAGATGAAAACTCTCCACATATGTCTTTCTCTGTCATTACATTCCCGACAGCCATCATCTACAACTTCCATGAAATGCTCTGAAAATAAAATGAAACGTAAAAAACTAGTTCAAAGCTGTACAACAAGTAAAATAATACTAGTAATGTGACCGATATAGCTAACTAGCTGCAGGTACCATGCGCACATTGCTACTCCACCAACATATAATTCAGCTTCAACAGGAATGTATAGAATTCATAGGAATTACAGTTGCGCCATCTGACGAAAATTAGCCGTACCAACTTAAAAACCTTTGTGGGCGCATTCAGAACAACTTTACTAAAGATCAATACATTCTCAAATGCATAGTTTATGATTCTAGAAAGAACATACAGACATATAATTAATATGTATATAAACTAAAATTTGACTTCCACTTACTTTTATAACCCAGATTTTGATCAGTGCAGGGTCCTTTATCGAGGAAGCAGAGTAAGTTTCCTCGCAGTGTCGGAACGTCTTCAATTAAATTTTCAACATTCAGACTGTCGTCTATATCGGTGTACGCTGCTGCCACGGCACACACTGCCAGTAGTACGATCACTTTCATCATAGTATCTACAATGACATTAAAGGATTTTAATTACCTACAATTCCGTTATTAGCGTTATATCCCTGATAGACATAAACAGGTCGTACTTTCGAACTTTTGAACTTGGGAGGTTTGTCCTCGGTCTTGCCGGCCCAATTCAACTGCAAGGTAGCATGGCACTACCTGACACTATTTAAGCTTTATACTTAAACATCAGCACAACATTTTGGTACTTAAATACACAGACAAGAACATACTTCTTCAATTAATGATGATTATTCTTAAGTATAGGAAGATAAGAGACCTCAAACTGGGTACTCACTCGTCTATTTCACGGTGGAGATGAACTGTGCTACAATAGGAAGCCCTGCCCGGTTTTATATAGTACAGTTCAAACGAATTACACATTTTAGTACGTAATTAAATAATAACGCGCATTCTTTATACATATAATTTATTATTATATATAATATATTCCTAATTTTATAAATTCTAGGAATCACTTAAGATGGCAAATCTTCTTTGATAATATATTATATAGTAACTACCAATGTTTTATATTAAAATAAACAGGTAGAAAATAAAGAGATTGCTCGAAACAGGATTTAGATATTATCTTATTGTGTGGTGTTACCACTCACCTATTTGCTAGAACTAGCCCTGAGTCAGAAAAAAACAAACAAGATTTTTTTATAGAATACACATAATACATAGATAAACATCCATCATTTAGACGGTATTCAAACCCCTGATCACTGTCATAACATGTGGGCTTTACCGCCTAAAGTGGTAGCGGTGACCTGGCCGCGGATGATCAAGATGATGTAAATTCAGATTAACCCGATATGATAATTAACGTAAATTATATCTTTGGTATCTAAATGCCGTAGATATTACACGTTGGCCTTTAAAACACAGATTAAACTAAGGATAACAACATTAATGTTGAATAGTTACATTGTTAAGTATATCTAAAAATAATAATATACTCCATAAATGTGTTTTGATTTTATTTATGATAATAACATCCATTAATTACTAGTGGAAACAAATGAACACCAGTGCAGCATCATTCAGTGCCTATAACGGATGTCCCAAAATTAACGCAAAATTTGAATTTGCCGCCGATTGTGCAGTGATGTGTTGGCAACCAAAAAATATAATAATTTGAAAGCTGACACTTTAGGGTTAGTAAAACGTGTAACCCTTTTACACGATAGAATAACGTGTCTTCATTATTGAATAATAGCTAAGAAAAAATTAAATACGTTTCCACGTCGTGTAATCTCTCGTTTTGGTGATCAGAATTAGCATATAGATCGTGATTTAACACCATTAGTTTTATTTTATGGGGTTATTTGAAATCACAGGTCTATGTAAAGAAGCCAACAGCCACCTGTGCATTAAAGTATGGGATCCAAGGTTGCATTAACAAAATTCCATCACATTTATGCAAAATGGTCATAAAAAATTTTGACAACGCACACGGCGTATGACGCATAGCCGTCGAGGCTAATTGCCTGTTATGTTATTTCATAAATAACTCTACCCTATGTACTTTACGATCCAATAAAAAAAATCAATGAAAAGGCTAAACTGTGTTTTTTGTTTTAATGAAATTTTGCCGACCTGAAACCTATAATTCACAATAATACAAGAAATATAAAAGAAAATAACTTTGCAGAAATGTGTACCTTGTGTGTGGGTAATTATGTCAGAAATAATCGATTAAAAATACATTGTTTTTTCTCTCTTCTCTATAACACACAACGTACCTAAAATATACAGGGTTGATAAGAGCGAGAGGCATTAAATGAAAGCACATATACTATACTACAGTTAATCCGAAACTATTAAAAAATGTTTCAAAATAATATACTAAATCGTCAAATATACGAAAATACTTTTTTCATACAAGTTAAATAGTGAAAAATTGTTTTCACTCTCACACTCTCGGGCGGCTACAGCGAGCACCGGCCGGCCATAGTCGGCAATCAGCTACGATACAGCGTGTACGAATTAAGAAAAAACTTTAAAAAATTCCTGTGGCTAAACTATTGCTCCGAATGATCTAATTTTTATGGTGTGGCCTGGAAATGATATACTAAATATGCTGTTTAAGTTAATGCCTCTCACTTGTTCAAGAATCAATACATTATAATCTTACAGCATATCTATATTGCACAGTATTTTTTTTTTAACTGTTCCGTGATCATTATTAATAAAAGAATACTTGAAGCTCATATTTAGCTTATATAATACTTGGAATAGATATCGAAGTCAAAAATATAGTTTTTAGAATTTTCGATTGATTGTCTGTATGTATATCCGGGTTAAACCAAAAAGTACTGCATGGATTTATATCTAATTTTGCATGAATATTACTAACAGTTCAGGTCGACATAAAGACTATATATCTACGGGGGAAGAGCTATGAATCTTACGGAAGAATAAAGAACCTCCATTTTTGAAGTCCGAAATGTAGGCACGCAGGCAAAGCTGCGGGCGGAAGCTAGTATAAGATAATAATAGACGCAAAACAAATAGGTACATTAAATTTAAATTAAGTCATAATAGTTTCAAATGAAGTTTTCTGCACGAACCTGAACTTACGTTAAGTATTTATTTTTTACTTCACAAGACTTTTATTTACTTTAATTTTATTGTTAAGTATAACAGGTATCGTAAGCGTAAGACAATTTGCAAATTTATTTAGGAATAAAATGAGGATCGTCCTATTAAAAGGCTTTCTATTTCTATGTAATATTCTTTATGTAGTTACGTATTTAAACTTATATATTTTTTAAATAATTTTCGAGCATATTTTGGTAAGTACACAAAAGTAATTTTATGTTGTTTTTTTATAACACGTAAGAAATAACAGCTCTCTCTCTCTCTCTCTCTCCTAATCTCTCTCTCTCTCTCCTAGTTTTAAAAATTTTTAATTAATTAAAAAATATTTATAAAAGTCTGTATTAGTGGTATTTTGATAATTATATTTTTGTTAGTTTGTAACTTATTAATTGTTGTGTTCAGTACTTTTATTGTTAAATATAACAAGCATTGTAACATCCTTAATTGCTTAAGACAAATTGCAAATTTTCTCTTCGTCTTTATACAATACTAGCTTCTGCCCGCGGCTTCGCCCGCGTGGATTTCGGACTTCAAAAATGGTGTTGTTATTATTATACATAATCTAATATTATACTGAATATATATTATATTAAATATATACGTATTGTTTGAAACAATAAATCGCTTTGAGAATCGAATTTGTCGCCGCGCATTTTAGGCGCTTTAGATATTCCGTTTAAGTCAATCTTATCATGATAATAACTTTTAATCTATTCGTCCAAATTACTTAGTGTAAAAGACAATGTTTATTCAATACGTAAAGTGACAGATGTATCAATATTCATAAGAGTTCGATAAATATTCTAAAATGTGCATCGTTAAAAAATATCCAATTTAATTGAATGTTTGGTTTACTATTTTGGTCATAGTGACTTACACATAAAAGATAGATATATGCCATCGCCGACTTTTATTTAGAACTATTTAAGATAAATAATCCTACAGTAATTAACTTTGTGTAACTCCAACGATTAGGGCAGCGCACGCCAATATTGCTCTCAGGGGGCTGATTTTTTCCGACTTACTTGACAGTTATCGTTGTATTATTATCAACATTACAAAATTATAAAAAATCCCTATAAATTTTAACTTATTATGTTATTCTGATATAAAAGCCATATTACTGTAAAGTTTCATGAAAATCCGTTCAGTAGTTTTTGTGTGAAAGAGTAACAAACACACTTACAAACTTTCGCATTTATAATATTAGTGGGATTTAAAAAGAAGAGATCGTCTTAAAAAAGTAGGGGATTTCTATATAGTATAACTAATATTATATAATATCTAACTATGTAATGAGAATTATCTTTTATTATGTTTTTTTATAGAGACAAACTATTGGAGTATATTTTTGTACATAGTTACACAAAACTACCTACTTCTTTTTTGTTTATAAAAATAAGACATTGTCAACCACACTTACAAAGTCGCTGACCTGTGGGAATCTTAATAGTATTAAGTTTTGATTCCTTTTACATTCAAAATTTTGTTATTTAATCTTCCATTGAATAAAGCCAATTCAAAATTAAAATGTGTGTAGAAGATTAATAAACATTTGTTTTGTATCCTTTGTTTTATTTGCTATTCCTAAAATTCAAGTGTGTATGGTGTATAATGTAACGTTTAGTAATTAATATTAATAATAATATATTAATTTTTTAAGTAATTTTTAGATTACCTTTTTCTACCTATGCCGCGCAGCCTCACTCGCGTAAAATCTTGGGGTTCCGTACCTAAAAAGAAAAAAAGGAACCCTTAGAGAATCACTTTGTTATTCGTCCGTCTGTCGGTCTGTTATTATTTATGTGTATGTCAAGACCTGCTTGATGCCTGACCTGACGCAGGATCAAGCATTTTAACTATTTTACGTTGAAATCGATAAATAAATGATTCAATAAACATTAGCTATGTTTATTGACTCATTTATTGACTTCAACTTTAATGTTGTAAAAATCTGGAGGAAATTCTCCAGGGTCAGGGACCCTCTTCTGCTGAACTTGGCCGTAATGATCTCCGTCTAGGGGCAGGTTTATGTTAGACTCGACTGTTTTACCCGACTGAGTCGGGGGTGTACATGTTTTCGTATGTATGTGTGTGAGGTATGTAGATTTCTATGTTACCTCCTATAGCTAAAACAGTGCGACGGATTTTAACCACGGAACAATAAAAAAGAGTGTTAGTGTTAAGTGTGCGTGGCCTACTTACCACAAGTACCTACGCGGAGATACGTTTAGAGTCCGCGCCACGAAAATGAAAATGAAAAAGTTTTTATTCAAAATAGAATTACAGGAATTACTTTTTGAACGTCAACAATTAGATCTACCACCGGTTCAACCCTAGCCCTGTCCTGAGAAGAACCGGCGAAACAAACTCAGCGGGCCTCATGTTGTGATGATATGTAAAAGTAAAAAATATAAAAATACAAATACATTTGCATATTATAAATGATATAATAACAATTTATGAATTTACAAAAATTATGGTACAGAAACAGCCTGGGAGGAGGGTACTAATCCCAAGATATGGTATATATCATAAAATCTGTTACCTTATAGTATGCCTTACCACACAAATGCTCTATAACAACTTTTTTAAATTTATCAATCGAAAGTTTTTGGACGCTTTCTGGGATCCTATTGTAGAAGCGTATGCATTGCCCCCGAAAGGAATTCTTTACTTTACTAAGTCTATGAAATGGTATGTCTAATTTATGCCTGTTTCTCGTATTTCTGTTATGATTATCATTTGTCGTTCTGAATTCACTAATGTTCTTTCTTACATACAAGACATTATCCAAAATGTATTGAGAGTAAACAGTCAGTATACCGATACCCTTAATTTTATTTCTGAGTGATGTATTGGAAGCTTGTTGATAAATTGCACGAACAGCTCGCTTCTGCAGCACGACAATAGTATAGTGTTTATGTCCGCAGCGTTTCCCCACGAAACGATGCACGAGCATGACTGACATCTTCCACCAAAATTGGAACTAAATCTGATAGATGTTTCAAATTGTTGTCAACAGTGTTTTTATTATGAGTGTCATGCGCACGCATGACAGGCAAATTTTAGAGTTGCAATTGTATTTATATTTTCTAAATTAAGGGGGTGTATTCGGGTAATTACGAACGGATTTTAGACGAGTTGGCAGGACTTTTATATTTGCATTAACTACATAGAACTCGTGCATTTTATGCAGCCATCGAAGGTCACTTCCTTTGCTTACTTAAATTACCTAAAAAATTATAACTAAGACTATACTCTCTAAGTTTGGAGATATAAGGTTTACAAAATAAGACTTTTTATTTTTTGTACAAGGGTAATTCCGAAGATGTTCGGTTAATTGCGAATGATGTCCAAGAATGAAGTTTATTAAGTTTAGGCAGAAGGTACGTTATGCTATTTTGTTAAGATTTACCCTCCCAATATAATATTTCTCAATATGGGCCAAGCAGTAACTTTTGGCATACTTTTATTTCGGAATTACCCGATTAGAAGTCTACGGTACTCAAACTTTTAGTGAGTCTAATACACCATCTGGCCACACCTT
>LUGF01054196.1:119153-130360 GCA_001625245.1 Calycopis cecrops | reverse complement strand
GGGATCAGCCGGATGTGCTAGTCCGAGCCATAACTTCAATATCTTTATGACATTTGCATCTAATTTTGTCAGGAGGGTTTTACCAATGTCATACACAAGGAAAGGCCAAGTCCGGCGCGATGTGAGATAGTTGTCGTATATCCAAACCTTTTTAATATTACTTAAGGGCTGTTCGTCTACCTTATGGAGGTCGTTCAGGAAATTTTCAACTATCTCTAAAGATGGTGTGCATCCTTTGTAATATATCTTTCTACCAAGAAATTTAAAAGGCACTCCTTCTGCTACGGTGGTAACCTTCTGTCCCCTTATTGAGAGTTCCGGGTCGTAAGAGGTATATTTAGTGTTCCGTCGACCCAGACACAGACTCTGGCATTTGCTTGGTTTTGCCCTCAGTCCGTCAGTCCATGTACAGAACTCATCGATTTCATTTAAAAGTTTCTGACATTGTTGAGGATTCCGTGTCAGAATGGCAAGGTCGTCTGCAAAGGCTAAGATGGACTCTGTGTATTTGTTATTTATCTTAAACCGATAGCCCCATTTTTTCTCGTGACTTCTAAGTTTATCTATTAGTATATTGATCACTATATTGAAAATTATTGGGGACAAACAGCAGCCTTGGAACAGCCCCACATTGTATTGCAGGGGTTTTGAGTGTTCTTTGTTTGCTGCTATGGTAAATTTTAAAATTGAGCAGTATGATGTGATTATATCGATAACCACATCAGGAAAGTTGTACCATTTCAAGGCAAAGATCATCAGTTCGTGCTGCACTGAACCAAACGCATTTTCGAGGTCTATCCAGCAGACCGTTATTTGCCTTTCGTGAGCTCTGGCATCTTTCAGACTTTCCGCCAGTAAAGTGTTGTGTTCCAGGCATCCAGAAATACCGGGCAAGAACCCTTTCTGGTGATTGGGCCTGAAATACCTATTGTTTAACATAAACTGCATCATTTTTGTTTGTATTATACTAAAGAATATTTTGGAGATAGTATTGGTTAGAGCTATCGGTCTAGTGTCTTTTGGATGAGTTACTTCGACTTTTTTCGGGATGAGGATAGAAATTGCTTTGCCAAATGCTGTAGGGATTTGCTTTTTTGTTGTAGGGATTTGATTAAGATTATTTTTTTTATGTACATATTATCAATTTCTCTTCTTCTATAACTAGACTAGTTATAGATAGAAAAATCTATCTATAACTAGTAAAATTCTTCAAATCCGTTGTAGAGACAGAATTTCGTCACTGAACGAAAATTACAGATATCTTACTGAATCTGCATAATGTGTCACAGCCTTAACAGGTTCCCTGTCCAATAAATCACATAATATGATCAAATATAGAAGACAAAATCTAAAAAGTGAAAAACCTGAAGTGATTTATCATACCATATATCGGCGATTCTGCGACTGATTCCGATGACACTCGCGTCTCGCAGTATCTTTGCGACTAAATCACAATCGTCCCGCGTTTTCTAAGTGTACGCAGGGGAGCTGCATTCAACTTCAAAAAAGCTTCTTAATCGAATGGAGCTAAATCGCTATTGAATAATATTTATCACGACTTTAGTATGAAACAGTAAAAATTAATTTTGTATTCTAGACATTCGATATTTACTTGTTTAGCCATCAAAGGAGCCTTCAGTTTTTTTGTGCATAATATATAACGCACCTCAACACCTCCTTGCGAGTTTTCCATCTCGCCTCGGCATCTGGGTAAGAGCGTGTCTTTCTGATGATGTTGCAGGCAGAGTAGGTATCCTTGCCGACTGTTTTTTCATGACTACATCTACAAGTGACGAAAATGACGTTTGTTAAAAATGTGTTTCCTTACCTTTATTTTGATAAGTATTGCAGCTATCTTTTCTTAGTAGTAGCAGTAAAGGAGAATGCCCATTAATGTATGGAGCGCCGTCCAGAATTGCATAAAAATGAAACTTGTTCTGTACGATGTTTATTTAATCAGTTACAGCCATCAATAATTATTTTTCAGTACAGCACCCGGGTTTAAAAGTTATTTAATAAAATGTAAGAAAACCTCAAAATCGACATAGCATTGACAGGTTAAGAAAAATTGTTTGATAAACGGTTTTAACTCATAGTAGATACTTAAAACAAAAATTCTAATAGCAAGTTAAATGTTACTACATTTAACTTTAAATAATAAAAATCAAAAATAGCCAAAGTATATTGCGAAAATGTAGTTTATAAAGGTGAAAGATATAATATATATACAAATGAATGGCAACATAAATAGACAGTGGGATATAAAATACAAACATCTCCGAGAGATAGATATCACTAATATGCAAATGTATTTGTATTCTTATATTTTTTTTTTAATCTTTCATATCACAACATAAGGCCCGCTGAGTTTGTTTCGCCGGTTCTTCTCAGGACAGGGCTAGGGTTGAACCGGTGGTAGATTTTATTGTTGACGTTCAAAAAGTAATTCCTGTAATTCTATTTTGAATAAAAAGTTTTTGACTTTTGACTTTTGACTTTTTGATTGCTTTGTTTGACCTAACTATGTAAGTAGTACATAGTTAGGTAGACACAAAATGTTTCATCATAATAGAATACGACTTAGATATAATACGTAGTTCGTAGCTTTATTTGTCATATTCACATTTATTAAAAAAATCTTCTAAATATGGAGCTGGAGCATTCACGTCATTAAAGCGAGCCCAACTTAAAAAGCACACCACCGTCATGACGTGTGCGCAACAGCCAACAGAACAATTGATACACCGTTTCCGCCGGTCGAATGTTCTTATCGGCGACACCTCACTCATTGTATTTGCCAATTTGCTTTGGACAAAACTTATAATATACCTACTATCAAGGACGTTAAAAAAAGGCGGACGGAGTCTCTTCATATAATAACTAAAATCCCAGAGTAAGCTGACTTTGTACCATAGTATGCCGGTGACGTTGTCATGTTTGACAATTTTTAGAAAATACACGTAATTAGCACGTAATTAACACGTAAAAAGCTGTGGAAACAATAGTGTTTCACATAAAAAAAGCCAGGGGATCACTTTTCATAGGTAAGCAAGGAATATATCCAGCTTATTTCCGCAATTTTATTGTTTTCGTAAATGTTTTCCAAACAATTAATGTTGTCAGACAATTAACATTTTCATTTACCCTGAATTGGGCTAAATATTTTTTTACTATTATTGTTATGTTTTTGTTTTGTTTTTCTTGTTTAATTTTTGTTCTTATATCTTGTGTATGGTAGTGTTAGTCTCACAAATGAAGCTATTTTTATTTATTTTATTTTTTATTTTATGTATCTCGACCAAGCGATAAAAAACTACTTTGTTTGAATTTTGCGCTACGGTAGTATTAAACCATTAAACCACGTTAAATACCTGTTTATGACCGTTCTGGATGGTAAATAACAGCAAATAAAAAAATGTAAGTCAATAGAACTTCAAAATTATTTATTCAAATAATTTAAAAAAATGGGTATTTTTTCTTATATCTAGTAACCCTTTACGCGCGCAGACATAAATACATTGTCACAATTTAATGCTTCAATATTTTCTAGGCAACATTCCGTTTTCCGCCTTTTTTTAACGTCCTTGCCTACTATATAACTTTTTTTATATATACAAAACACACGAAACTAAATCATAATAAAACGTCCTGTCGTATTGCACTTTACATGAAAAATCGTCCTGTCCTTACTGTAAAGCACGTGTACAAAGAATATCTCGCTCTTCAGATAAAAAAATATAATTAAGTAAGTTTATTTACATTTATTTCTGTGGACAGTACAAATCGATCGACACAATAAATCAAGCAACGGTTTCCAGGCAACCGAAATGACTAATGTCACATATCTCAAAAGATAGGGATAGACATTTTGTATTAAGTTTCGATTTTTTAAACAATAATTATAATAATTACTTGTCTATATTCTTGTGTTCATTATATCTAGACCGGAATGATTATACATATTAAATATAATATAAAAATAATGGTTTTTTATTTTTTTTTAATTTATTTCAAATGATTTTTAAATATTTTTTACGAGAACGAATCAATAGTATGGGACGCTGACCTAAACCTGAATGAGAGGAGTAAAATCGATAAAAAATAATCGGCTACACATCCCATCAAATTGTCACTTTAAATCGATTACCAATTTCAATGATATTATTTGTTTAGCTGCAACACCAACTTATTGTATTCCGATTTGAAAATAGCGCCATTTTATTTTTATATATAAACAAGCAACATTATGTTTTATTTTGTGTTCATTTGAATACCCCGGGTTTTGCACACATATTCAAATTTTCAAAATGATGAAAATAAATAAAAAAATAATTATAATATTACTTCTTTTTTGATGCAAGAGAAGAATCCATACCATCAGCTGGCTTTCTCCTTTATTTTTAAACGTTTTTAAAACGCAATACGGCATTTTTGCAACAATTTCGAGCTTCAATGACTTGGCGGGAATTTAAAAGAACGCGGTAGCAAATTTTTTCAAAATTTAATTTTATAAATTTTTCTTTTGCTCAGTTCGTCAATACTTTATAAATTTATTATTTAAAATCTCATCGATGGATGGAAATGAAGGGGGCGGGGATAACCCGCCCCTTGCACAAAAATGCTCTCGAGTGGAGGACGATACCAGTGGAAGCTCCGGCTATAGCATTGGCGCTGGCGGTGAGCGTGACTTTATACCGTATTTAAAACGCAATTATAAAAGACTGTATCCAGAAAACTCTAACTATAGCGAATTTAAAGTATTTGTCGAAAATAATAAAGGGAAAAATTAGGAAATAAAAGTACGATTTATTTAAATCATATATTTACTTCAGAGATAAAAGGTGTGACATCGATTCAGAGAGTGAATGCGAATAAAATAGTTGTAATTTTCAAATTACACAATAATGCCAACAATTTCATTAACAACTCAGCTTTTTTGAAAAAATATAATTTGAAAGCGTTTATAACAGCTGCGCAAATAGAAAAGACTGGCATCATACGATTTGTACCGCAGAATATATCTAATAAGGATTTATATTACAAACTCTCATTTATTTATGAATTATTAGCAATCAGAAGATTTACTAAAAAGGTCGGACAGGAACAAGTACCACTTCAAACTGTCAGCATTACTTTTCTATCGAATATTTTGCCAGAAAATGTTCAGTATGACTTATTTTCGTATAGAGTTTTTGAATATGTTCCACCATTACAACAATGTTTTAAATGTTTCAAATTTAATCACTGCAAAGATATGTAATGGTAAACAACGTTGTTCTATTTGTTCGGGTGACCACTTGTATAAAGATTGTGATAATAAAGATAATATATGCTGCATCAATTGTAGTGGGCCATATCTAAAATGTGTCTTATTAAAATGAAGAAAATAAACGAAAAGAAAATAAAATTACATATGCAAGTGCAACCCTAACTAAATCTGACTTTCCTCCTCTGTTACCACTCAAAACAATGACAAACCAAATTGTAGATAATAATGTAAATAAACATGTTCGTAAAATTATAAATAAATCTATAAATAAACCTGTAAATACCTACACCTGTAAATAAAAACATTGTGGTTACGCCCACGGTTGACCAAATTATCTCCAACAATGATGTACTGATGGCCCTAGTACAAACATTGGTGGAGCTTGGTAATAAGGGTGACAATACACCTATAACAACTAACATTATTAAAGATTTGTTAATTAAAAACTTGTCTTAATAGATTTAAGTCCTCTTCAAGTGACTAAATTACGAATTGCGCAGTTTAACATTCAGAGTGCAAATAGTAAAAAACCCTTGTTGATAAAGTTTTTACAGGAACAAAATATTGATATATATGTCTCCTTAATGAAACCTGGTTCAAAGACTTTAGTTTTAAAGTACCTGGATACAATATTTTCAGTAGTAATTCTAAAAATGAACATAATGGAGTAGCAATATTGATTAGACCCCACCTAAAGTATAGTATTCTAAATACTACATTCTATGAGAATATACAAAATATTGCTTTATCTTTACAAACAACTACTGCTAGCAATTTGACTCTGTTATGTGTATATTGTCCTCCTGGCAGGGGGCACATACAATTAAATAGAATGCGCAATATTATAAGAGATCTCCCGAAGCCCATCTTTATAAGCGGCGACTTTAATGCCCATCATATTGCTTTTGGATGCATATCAACAACAAGTAGAGGTCAAGAATTATTTGATATAATAGACGACTTAGACTTATGTATTTTAAATGACGGTAGTTTCACTACTATCAATTCTCTCTCTCTAGTGCTAGCCTTGCACATTTATGTGAGTGGTCTGTGCATGATGATGCTATGGGAAGTTACCATTACCCGACTATAACAGAAATTGCATTATCTGTAGATAAATATCAGATAGATTCCCCATTAGATACATTTATTTATAAGAGAGCTGGCTGGAAACAATATAATATGCTTTCGAAAACCATATTTAGTGATATTAGAATACAATTTAATGATCCTTTATCTACATACAATGATTTCTGTTCGCGTCTGGACGCCCTTAAGGAACTTACGATTCCCAAATTTACTAAGTCTAATCATTTTAAATCTAGACCACCAACACCCTGGTGGAATAAAATATGCGAAAGCGTCATTAATTCATATAATGCTTTAAAATTGTATAGAAGTGATCCTTCTATTGAAAATTACATAAATTACAAAAGAATAGATGCATTAAAAAAACGAACAATTTCATAACAAAGAAAACTGGGATGGAATAACTTATGTAATACTTTTAACAGAACTACTCCTATAAGTAAGATTTGGAATCTTTTAAAAATGTTTAAAGGGGAAAAAAAAGGCAACAAATCATATAAGGATGATTTTATCACCCCATTATTAGATGAAATAACAGTTAATTGCATGTCAGGATTTTAATATTATGTTTTTCGAAAAAAATAATGATAACCGAAGTTCTTTTTTTCTATAGGATTAATTCTCTTGGTCTAAATTTACAATGAGTTTACAATCAAGACGAAATACAACTCCAGGTTTGGATGATTATCCCTATATTATTATTCAGAAGTTACATGAGTCTGCACAAAAGTTATTTCTAGATATTCTTAATCTTCTTTGGCACAATAAAATAATTCCACAGTGCTGGAAAACACAATGTATTATTCCAATTCTCAAGCCTGATAAATCTGCAGATCAAGCTAATTCTTATAGACCTATTTCCTTATCATCTTGTCTTGGCAAAATTTTTGAAAACATGATCAAACCCCGTCTAGATTGGTTTGTTGAGGCTAATGGTATCATCCCTCATGTTCAGTATGGTTTTCGTCGAGGGCGAAGCTGCGCGGACAGTTTTATATCCTTAATTTCTGACCTAAAACATGCAAAACATCAAAATTTAGAAACAGTATTTGTATTTTTAGACATTCAAGGGGCTTTTGATAGTGCGGACCCTGGTATACTACTAAAAATACTCTCTAGAGTAGGTATCCCTGGACATCAATGTAAATGGATTTACAATTTTTTGAGTAATAGAACAGTGTATATTAAGTTTAATAATTTACTTCATGGGCCTTAAATAGCATCAAGGGGTACAATGCAAGGTGCTACATTGTCTCCTTTGTTATATAATATTATACTTTGTTTATTAAATATATATACAAGTGAAATTTGTAAATATGATAATGTAAATAATGTAAATATTTTGCAATTTGCTGATGATATTGTTATTTACAGCAGTAATTATAATTTGGAGACTGCAATTAACAATATTAACATTGCCCTTCATCAACTCTATTTATACTACAATGATTATTTGCATTTACAAATTAATGCTTTTAAAAGTAACCTAATGATTTTTGGCCATGCAAACCCATTATCTTATGTTGTCTATAATGGCGAAATTATAAATAGATTACAATTCAAAAAAGTTTTTAGGTATTATAATTGATCAGAAATTAACTTTTAAAGAACATATTCAATACATTTCTAAAAATGCTTTAAAAGGTCTGAATATGATATCTCAGGAATGTTAACTGTTAGGAAAAAATCATTGATACCATGTTTGTAGATAATTTTAAGATCTACAACTTTGCTTTAAAGTATTTTTTGATTAAATTTACCGTTTTCAAGCAAAATCCAAAAAACCTCAAATTTTGACCTTTGACCTCGAATAACTTTTTAAGCACACATAGGATCGATGGGGACTTTTAAAACTTGATTTGTAATGGCAAACTATAGGTCTCCACCAAAATTTGGCTTTCCGGGAAATATTGTTATTTTACCACTTTTTTATGTCTAAATTGACCGGACTATTATATATATTATTGTACATAATTAATATATCTAAAGTAAGGCCAACGAAACGAGATAAAAATCGTAAACAATCTGACTTTGTCTGTCAATCGAATCTGTCTTTATCTTTCGTATGCTATTGCGTACGAAAGATAAAAAAAACTTCTATGGCGTTTGACACGGCTCCCGTGCCACAAAATATTTGTACGCCACCACCACTAAAAGTTTTGGAAAATATTCGCCGCAACGAATCGGTTAACAGTTTATTAAGAATTAAATATGGTTTAGTTTAACTCCTCTCGCTTGTATCGATTTTTTTTTTTGGTAACGCAGGGGAATACCTTGACATACGCTACCTAGAAGCCCTCAACCGGCTACAGTGTCGGGCTCGACAACTGGGTTACTCCTACCGACTAAGCCCATGCGGGTACCTTCAGCTGCTATAATTGGAGAGCCCCGGGCTAAAAGCAACAGGGCTCCTCCAGCGACAGGCTGGCATCGGTGAATAGGCCAGATTCCTCCTTCTTGGGGACTGTGTGGGTCAGGAGCCCATCCTAACTACTGGTCCCAATGCTCTAAAGGAGCACACCACGCCGGTCGTTCTAATCCACGCCGCCATCTACCGATTCAGAAAGACGGGTGGAGGACCTCCGGCATTGGCTGCTCTCATCCCCTAGGCGACGGACCAACCACTAAACGGACGCAGTGGACAGGTTGGAAGGCAACCACACACCGAGACACCTCTCCTCACGTGATCCCTCCGCCATGGACGCATCCAGAATGGGCCTTTGTGAAGCCCACTCGAAGCGTCTCCACCTGGGATCCCTCTTGGCTTCACCGTGGTTGTCCAAGCCACGGTTACTAAGCCCCCTCACCACGACAAGGTGGAGATCCGTCGAGAGGGTCGCTTGTATCGACCTTGTATATACACAATTATCATATTATGGCTACAAAGTCATTGTTGTTGAATTTATACCTAGTTCTAACAATGCTAAAGAAGTTTCCACCGCGTAACAGACCTCCAGAGCTTTGGACTCGACAAGTCGGTACACCAAGTTCGTGCGGAAGCTGCGAGCGAGAGAGGAGCTGGATCGCGTTGGAGCTGAGAACACGCTCCAACAACAGAGGCGTTTACAGTACAACGACTTCCTTGTTAGATGCCAGAAACGGTAGTATCAATATTATCTGTGGATATTACACACCAAGTTAGCGTAGTTCTGTGCTAAATACCGTAAGGATTATAAATGCCAAAGTGTGTTTGTTTGTGTTGTTTGTGTTGTGTGTGTCCTTCTTTCACGTCAAATCGGATCAAAGGATCGATGTGATATTAATATGGAGATAGTTAAAGGACTGAAGCTCGGCTCCTTTTTATCGCGAAAAACCACGCCAGGAAAGCCGCGGGTAGCAACTAGAACATAGCTAAACATCCATGACCTAGGCGGGATACGAACCCGCTACCCCTGGCGCAACAGGGTCTGTTTACCCTATGCTATGTTCCCACTACGCCAGCCGCTCGTCAAAGTAGTGTTACACTGCACGACATACAGCCTAGTGACTAAGCATTTGCTGTACATTGAATCGGACGGGGCGACCTGGGTACCTCTTGCTCACACGCTAAAGTGACAGTTATGTCTATTGCTGCTTAGACAGTCATGTCTACGACTTTTCATATTAGCTATTTTATTTTTTCATACAAAAATAAATATGAATTTAAATTTCGTATGAATATTATAAGTGCATCGCGTACCTACGGAAGGTAAGGTCAACAAATCCGTGGCGCGTGTGGTTGCGATGTAGAATTCATTAAAAGAATACTCCTACTATTTAAGTATTTTTACTATTAACAAAATCCAATACTCACAATTTTACAGAAATCACTTTGAACTCTAAATTATTATTAGTTCACATACTATAGGGCCACAAACTTATCTGACCCGGACGTGGCGGCGCTCTTCTGACAAAAGTGGCAAGTCTTGTCTAGTTAAGTATTGCCATTAAATGAAATATCCCGATTTTTAGGGTAAAAATAATGTGCGATGCAGGAAGTAATTGAAATTTTGGCATCACAATACTAAAATCATGATAAATATTATTTTAATAGCTTTTTTTCATAGAATAAGGGGGCAAACGAGCTATCGGAGCTAGTTTGCAGCAACGAATCAACCGACGCCCAAAGACGTCCACATAGAGGTTATACCGCGCTGACCTCCATCCTCCTTTTTCCTTCATGGGCCACCGGCTTCTTAAACACCTCATGCAACGCGACAGTACAGCTGTCTCTTTACGCCGGTTTCATGTAAGCGAGAGGTACCTTCCCAGAGCGTGCCGGCCCGATTAGACTACATGTATGCATGCAGCGTGGCACTCCCTCTTACTTATAATTAAAAATAATTTATTAGAAATAAAAGATTGACGTACCTAGTTTAGTCATAAGTTGTTACAAATAAAATATCCGATAATTTCTAAAAAAAAAATATTTTATTTTGAAGTCATATATTTGATTATCTAGAGTGAAAAAGATGGAGAATGGTGACGTGCAAAACTGGTTATTAAAAGCGTCCCTTAGCTCGCGCGCTTTAGCTGAAGTTTTCACTCCTTTTTCGCAAAAATTGAGTTTTGTAACCCCTTGGTAAAAGACAACCCACCAAACCATGACGTATGCTGGCTGATGGCCTCGCTAAGCTTTGGCCACTACCTCGGAAGCTTCTTTAGAGCTGTGTGCAGACACTCGATCATTTTGTTTGTTTTAGTGCTGCCACTGTGAATCTTTCATCCGCAAGAATTAAGAACTTCCATTTTTAAGTCCGAAATCTCTTCACAAGATTGTATGGATAATAAGCTTGCATGCAATAGCTTTACTTCGGCACTCCCCGAGTGCTACACGTATTTTTTTCTTGTCGTTACATTCATTCATTGC
>LUGF01054196.1:102355-118562 GCA_001625245.1 Calycopis cecrops | reverse complement strand
TTGCCATGATAACAACCGTTGCCATGGTAACCACCGATCCTCTCCCCTCACTACCACCGTCCGCTACCATTTTTCAAAATATGTATTAAAAAAATATAGTATACTGCAATCAAATATTAACTGAACTCTAGGTCTAGGTAACTCTAGGTGAACTCTAGGTTTAGAATAGGTAGGCGGGCTAGGTTGAAGTAAAAAAAAAGGCTCATTGAGGCTTTGAGCAACGATTTTTCGCTATTTGCAATATAAATATTTCAGTCTTGAAAATATAGTATTTTTGCGTAGGAGCTATATAATATTTCTTCAACAGTATATAGTAGGTACACAGACCTGAAATATAGTGCAATACAATATATTATAGTACGGTTGGAAACCCTAATACGACCGCAACTGCAAATGCGTCGCTTCCGAGTACTTTATGTGTTCGTGTAAAAACATATTTTAGAAATTACAATTTTGTGTCACTTCACAAGCAAATCTTGGTCTACCTATGGGGCATCCGAAACAATTAAAAGTGACTGATCTGCGCTTTATCGCCTTAAATTTGTGCCATAGATACTAAGTTAGTTTATTATTAGTGTAGTAAAGAAGTGAAAAGTTATAAGAAGTATAGTTGTCATGATCATACATTGTAAATATGCCATAAATATTAAGAAAGATTACTTAGCTTGGGTTTCAAAGTGTAAAATATCAACGTCGGCTTTTTTGGCTGTTCTAAGCTATCATACCTTTACCAAATGTAAATGTTACCAATTAATACATGGAGCATGGAGAGGTTTTGTTATTGGTATCTAATATCTAATTATCATGTCTGTTTAGTTAAAATCGAGCGCTCGCAAAACACAACGGTCATCACTACGGTGATCATAATAGGGGATTTTATTCCCTTTGCACTTCTTAGAATTTTCTTCGAAATTATTTATCTTATATTTTTATTTTTAATACTTATATCTATATATATAAAACTCAAACGTGACATAGCCAGCTATCAACGCAGAGCCCAAACCACTGGACGGATCAAGCTGAAATTTGGCATCCAGGTAGATGTTACGACGTAGGCATCCGCTAAGAAATTCAACCCCTAAGGGGGCGAAATAGGGTGTTGAAGTTTATATGGATTTCTTAAAAATTAAACGCGGGTGAAACCGCGGGGCACAGCTAGTATATATATATATATTTTAACTCTACTAACTAAAATATCTGTGAGTGTTGATAATGTCTCACCAGCCACCACATATATTTTGTAGGATATTTTCAAAGATACTATATTTCTCTGAAGAAATTTTGGTCACCCTAGTACGGAGTGACATAAGCGCGATGACGGCCGGTGAGCCGTTAGCGAGCGGGCCATAGCGGGCCATAGCGGGCGGATGGTTGACGCCTCGCCGTAAGCCGGTCCGTATCCGAGGCGTTTCCGATCCCTTTCCGATCCGTTTCCCATTAGTGTGCGTTGCACTATGGAGTTTCATACAAAGAACATACTGACCGGCTCGAGGTGATCCGTTTCCGATCCCTTTCCGAGTTGATAACTGTGCGGCGACCTTAAATAATAAAATGTATAAAAAAAGTGAATAATATATTATTATATTCGTACTACATTTCTTAATCAATATCATTTATTCACTTCCACAAAAATCTAATCATCTCTTTTTCGTTGCCAAAGACTGTCCATCCAAACCATGCAATGCGTCTACTAGTGAAAGTATCGTCTGTATCTGGATTCTGGATTCCTGGCATACTATACAGACAATGTATATGTTTTTCTATCTGTTTGCAATATTGTTATTTTTATCGGCAATTATGTAGTATACAATACATTTAAAAAAAAAAAAAGAATAAAAGGTTTGAAAAAAGGACTAAGTTTTTCGACTTTCCTGTGAAAATAAATATTTCCTTGTTTAATACTTGACGTCTGGCTCTTATTTTTACAAATAATAATAGCGCAACACGCTATTTTAAACAAATTTTACGCAGCTCTTCTCACAATGACAGTGCATGAGCGACTAAAAGCACGACATTCGTATTTCGTTGAAACATGATTGTCGAATCATATTTGTGGCGGCTCCGCCCACATCTCCTTTTCAACCTCATTTATCTATTCCGTGGTGGCCAGGCATCTACAAAACACGTGTGTGGGTGTTTATGGTCGTGTTTAGTTTTACATTAATATTCTGTGCACAGTGGGCTCGTCGACAAAGTGAGACACCAAGTCGATCTGTGCATGCAGTCCTATCAGGACGATTTGAAGAAGAAGAGACAAAGGTTTTGTTTGATTTCTGATTTCTTTTTAATAATTTAATACGATATCATCATTGCATTTCATTTTGAACTTTCCAAGAAAAACAGAAATATACAAATGAGGAGTAATTTCATTAGGTCCATTTTTTCGGTAACGACATTTATTAATTCTCTTAAGGTACCCACCTTAAGAGAATTAATAAATATCGTAGGTAGGTGTGTAAGCAGGAAGTAATGAATTAAGTTCTGGGGAGTTACATCTATTGGATTTAATAGTTTTGCTATCTTGTCTGTCTTGGGGTCCTAATAAGTACCAAGTAATAAGTAAAACTGCTGGGGGTTAGTGGGTAGGTGGAGCATCTTTGACTCCCGATCCCACATACCCCTAGGGAGGACCCTAACCTGGGGGTATGCCTAAATGCATTCCCCAGCGAAAACAAAAAAAAAGTCACTGAGTGCAAATCTCTATTCAGATCCACTTTTTCACGGACGGCATGGACTTTAGTTTCCCATTGTGATGTAATTAAATTACAAATGTAGTTTGATGATATGGGCTGATAAAGGCAGATTGTGATTTAATTCAGTGATGACGATAGAAGTGAAATCTTAAAACTTTCAAGTAATAATATCCTGCAATTAGTATAGATAGTATGTGGTAAACTGTAGTAATAGGGTCTACAAGTTAGCGGTGCATTATTTTCCTGCAACACATATCATTTTAATTAAACGAACTCAATTGTTAGATAGCGAAGAAGAAAAAACCAACAAAGTTTTCATTTAAAAATTAATGACTATTACTATTGAAGGCTAGCAGATCTGTATCGCCAAGAGGAGGAAAAGGATATAAAGGCTTTGGTGATACTGACACAGGCGGGCGCTGAACAAAACAGGTTAGAAAAGGTGGACCGCCTGAAATACCTGCTCAAAAAGAGGAAGAAGGAACAAGAAGAGATATATAGAAAATCACCCGTGTTAGTTGTGATTACTTACACGATTATACAGGGTAATTTTTAAACACCAGAGCTACCTAGCTTTTCAGATGTAGTACCTTCAGATTCAGTAATTTTTTTTGTACAAAAATAACTATAAATTAAATTTATCATCCAAGCGTTTTAAACTTATAGGTGTGTAAAAGATGCTAGCTATCTATGTATAAATGAGAGATTGCTGGTGTTTAAAAAAAAACTCTGTATAGTGTACCACCTACTAACTTGTATAATAGTCTGTTTTTTGTAGTAAAGGATTGCCTCCTTTACTACAAAAAAAACAACATTATACGAGCAGTAACAAGAGATTTTTTTCTAACTGATTAATAATTATTATTTAACAAAGGTTAACAAAGATAATTACACCAAAAAGTCTTATTGGGATTTTTTATTTAATAAAAGCAGTCCAAACACAGGAAGTTAGCTGAGCAATATTTTCTAGAAGAGTACATTAAGTCGTCGTGTCGGTCTTGCGCCTTATTTCACTCTTGTCGTATCAGAATGTCGTCTCAACGGAATATAAAATCTACGAAGTAGAGAGTTCGGTTCTCTTCAAACATTTGTGCACTATAATAAGCTCTGCGCATATAGCTCCTCGCCATAGTGATGGTCGTCGTATCCTAAATTTGGTAGGGAGAACATTATCATTGTTATTATTAGACTTACATGTAATGAAGCTTACAGATATCCGCGAAATGCAAAGATGTGTAGATTTTCACATTCTTTCAAGCAATCCCCCGTTGAGCTATAATTTCTTCTTCCATGAAACTAACTTGTACCTTATTAAACTTCATTCCGATGTCTTAGCGATGAAGACGAGCCAGTCGCCGCGGTGTCCTGTTGCTGGCAGATCCGCGATACCACATTACGGCACCCGAAGGCTCTCACAGTAATTATTAGTCGACAGTAGACATACACTTCTGGCCCACCCAGGGCTGGTTGAACAATGCAAAAATCCATTTTCTCAGCGAAACAAAAATAAATGTGGCGTGAGATAACACTGCCTACTTCTCCGCATCTATATGCGGAGAAGTTCCTGAATATCCAATGTATCCATAGCACTATTTCTCACAAGCTTTGCTATCTCATATTACACCTACTAGCCGATCCGTGTTTATTTCGTTGGGCAAAAATAATATTAAGTATATTAAGTATTCAATATAATACAATTCGTTTTTTAAATAAAATTTCTCTCTAACATCGTCCAGAGCTAGCTAGCCAGTCGTCGAGGTGGGTTGAAAATAGTTCCCCGACTAAGGTACCCCAATATAAAGATCCGATTGTGGATAAGTTTGTGTGGCGCCTGCTGGTAAGGTCGGCCTCAATGGTCTCTTTCTATAACCCTCCATATGCCTCGCTCTTGACCCCGTTTAAGGCCAGATTCAGGATGTTCTTCATCTTATTGACACCAGTCAGCCATCATATCACATGTCCTCGGCTAGTCAATGTCTGTCTCCAGTCGGCTATTCTCTATTTCTCTATGGATTTTATATATTTAGAAATAAATTCTGCCTTGAAGTGCATTTTTGTATTTATATTAGATTAGCTATATAATGCTTTGTATGTTGCTGATGCGTTTTCTATTATATTCTCAACAATATCAGATCAAGCCTTAAAGTACTGGCTACTATCGACAAACTCCGTGATAAAGAGGCAGAAGAAGATCTTCTTTATCAGATGAAGGAGAAGCAAGCACGGAAGCAGTCAGAAAGAGAGTGTGATAAAATGTGGAACGACCTGGCCATGAAGGAAGCTGATGCCTTGGTGAGTTTTAAATCCTGCAAATTTCTTTACTTGTATGAATCGCAAATTGTTCGATTTACTTGTAATGGGGGGTATGAACTGTGAAGGCCTTAGTATACGGGATATAGAAAGAAAGAAAAACATTTGTTTGGTCACAATTCAAGAGACAACAACAACAGACATTTACAAAATAACACACAATGACAGTAACATTATAATATTATTATATTGAGACACTGACAACATAAAGATTGCCTCAAGCAACAAATCCTACTAATATTATAAATGCGAAAGCTTGTATGTTAGTTTGTTACTCCTTCACGCAAAAACTGCTGAACCGATTTTCATGACATTTGTCACACACATGGATTAACACGTAATGGAATGGAAGTGGAGTGGAGTGGCTTGGAGTGGAGTGAAGTGGGGTGGATTGGAGTGAAATTTATTCAGGTCTTTTGTAAATACACTGTTATACATTTCATATACATAGACATATCTAACTTGACTGTTAGACATATCTAACTTATTTACAGGATTAGGGATTGGTAGGTACGAGTTTCATAGTCCTGGTGGTTATTGATTGAGGAATGTGTATGGTGATCTAAGAATATACAGGCGTCCAAGAAGTCCATACACCTTTTTAGGGTTCCGTTCCGTTAGTCAAATGGCAAAAATAGAACCTATATAGAGTCGTTGTGTATGTCTGTCTGTCTGTCTGTCTGTCTGTCCGTCCGTCCATCCGTCCGTCCGTAAGTCACAGTATTTTTTTCCGAAACTATTAGGCCCATGTCGTGGAAATTTTGTAGGTTGAGTATTCTAAAAACTGCTATTCAAATTGAACACAAGGTTTTCATTAAGGTTACTAGAATCATTTTTCGTCAAAATCAATTGTTTGAAAGATAGACACTTCCATAGTGGAAAATTAGTGCCCCTGACTTTTAAAATAAAAGAGTAAAAAATCTAAAAAAGTATATGCTGTAGATCTTAATAGAAACTTTCAGCGAAAATCGGTTTGAGCATCTCGCTCAATTATGATTAGTCTTTAAGAAAAAATATATTTTCAAATTTACTTCTTTGGTATCATTAAAAAATTAAACATCAAATTAAAATAATAAATTTCATTTCATATGATTAAATTGAATAAATAAAAATAAAAAATATTTATAAAAATAAATGAACGAATTTAATGAAAACTTTATGATAAAAATAAAAAGTGAATAATTATTATTAAAGTTAGAAAATTTACTTCTTTGGTATCATTAAAAAATTAAACATCAAATTAAAATAATAAATTTCATTTCATATGATTAAATTGAATAAATAAAAATAAAAAATATTTATAAAAATAAATGAACGAATTTAATGAAAACTTTATGATAAAAATAAAAAGTGAATAATTATTATTAAAGTTAGAAAAGGATAACAATACTAAAAAAATTAAAAAACTTAAATTCAATTAATTTATATTGAATTTATTATTTAATTTATTTAGTTACTTTTAAAATATTGAATAACCAATAATAAATATTTAACATTGTAACACCTTTGCACCTGATATTATAATTGTAGCGTGATATTATGTGTTTGACGGCAGCTAGACGGCAGCTAGAAAACTTTCCGCTCTCTAGATGGCGTTGTCACTGGGCTACATCGTGCTTTAGTTGGTACGTCGCTAAATAAGGACCTTCGTCAAAATACTTGTGTGAATGTAGACAATGATGCCAACTGGCGCGACTAGTAGAGGTTTTATTTCCATTTTGTTGGTAGCTCTTGTATAGAGACTGCAACCGCTGCAACATCATTCTGTAACATTTATTTATCACAAAACTTAAAATTTAATTCACGCGCCTAAAGACGTATAGGTTCAAAAGCGCAAATAAATATTTGTCGTTCATACATACGCTATGAAAACCAAGTATTATTTTATTTTCTGATAAAAATGTCGCAGAGACACCTACGACGACCTACGACCTATATATACCTTTCGTTGGCACAGTTTATGTGTAAATCCGACTTGCACTTGGCCAGTATTTTTTTATAACGCAAGGGAACACCTTTACATCCCACCGAAGATGCTGCCATCTTTTCGTGGGGGGAGGATGCGTGTCTCTGTGATCGAAAAAGCTTGGAGTGAGAAACCAGACTAAGAGCAGCTCAGCTGGAGGGTCCTCCACCCGTCCCTCTGAATTAGCACATGGCAGTGTAGAATAGGACAACTAGCAGGTCCGATTTCGGACGCATGGTCCGAAGGTGGCGTTCTCTTTGTGAGTACCGGGACCAGCGGTCAGTATGGGGAATCTGATCCTATTGTATGTTTCCAAAGTCATAGTAGGGACTGTTCAAAGGTAGCCGGACAGTCCCTAAGGAGGAAAAGTCTGGCCCTTTCACCGAGGCTAGTATGTCGCTAAAGGAATCCTCTTAATTGTAGATCCGGCCTCGGTGAAAGGCCAGACTTCTCCTCCTTGGGGATTGTCCGGCTGGTTCTGAACAGTCCCCACTACAACGTCGGAACCGTGCATTGGGGTCAGGTTTTCATCCTTATCCTTGATCCCAATACTACATCGCAGCACTCCAACAATTTGTCCGAAGCGGATCCGCCGCGCCGGTCGTCATAATACACGCCGCCATCAGTTGATTCAGAGGGACGGCTGGAGGACCATCCAGCTAAGTTGCTTTTGGTCTGGCCTCTACCCCAAGCCTGCCCGGTGTGTAGCCCTGTCTGTCATAGTCTTAGGGATCACAGAGGCATGCAAGCCCACGACAAGGTAAAAAAATGTTATAGTAGGTATATGTATATTGTTATAGTAAATTTTGTATATAGCTGTATCTTTTTCATTAATAGAAATAATTTGTCATTTCTTTTTGAATTTGAATACTACTACTGTACCCTATTCCACATTAATACAGATGTCCGGTTTTCTTGGACAACCTGTATTCCTAACACCGGGTCTTTTCTCTCTTTATAATTTTTAAAAGAGGGCTAAAAAGAAATTTGACTCATACTTTCCAGTATTAAGTCCAAAAAAGTAGAGTCAATGAAGCTATCAATATCAACTCTCTTGCAGACGGCACGCATGGAATACGAGGCGATAGAATTAGCGCGCAAAAATCTCGAGAATAAGATGTTCGCAGACTACCAATTGGCGCAGAGACAGATTCAGCGTGAGAAAGACAAGGAATTGTTAAAGGAAGAGACGAGAAGATTCAATGCAAAGTGCAACGCTGATCTTAAAAAAATAGAAGACGGTATGTTACTATTGTAATTTGTACCTATTATAAAACGAAACTTTGGTTTCCACTGAAGGAAGTCTATGACTAGCAGTGGACAAATCCGATTTTTACTATGTTTATGTAATTTTACCACTATATACTTGTACTATACATAATCATTAATCTACAAGTAGCTTTTGAATTTTCATGATCGGAGTCGTGTTTTTAAATAAAACCACAACAAACAGTCAGAAATAGAAGCCTCACCCAATACCATTAGTATAGAATGATCTAAGAGACTGCCTGAAACCTAAACAGACTAAGCCTTAGGCTGCTTAGGCATTAGACCCTAAGGCCTAAACAACTGCACACCATAAGGAACCTTCTATCTTAAGTTATTATCATATCGATATTAAAAATCTTTTACATTTTAAATGAAAACATCGACTTGGCCATCGCATGATTCGATTGTTTAATAGTCCATTCGGAAAGACTTTGGTGAGAAACCAGGTTGCTGGCCCGAAGTGCTGTGTGGTGTGATACATACTAAACAATCGAATCATGCGATGGCCAAGTCGATGTTTTCATTTAAAATGTAAAAGATCTTTAATATTGATATGATAATAACTTAAGATAGAAGGTTCCTTTTGTAGGGACCAAATATGTGAACCGACTTGGTATTACATGGATCTCACAACTTTTTATAGTAGAAAAAATGAGCTGCGAGACTTGGTTTTTTTACAGGACGTTTTTGTTGGATCTCACTTCTTTTTGTAGATAGTCCTACTTTTTTTCATTTTTGGTACATTCCGTCGATCATTTTACAAATTATCTTTGAACATAACACAAAGTACTAGTAAAAACGTTTTATCCCAGGAAACTGAGCTATGCATTTCCCTCTCCTTTTTTATGAGATAGGAGAGCACGCGAGCAGTCGGAGCCATTTTTATGACTACCGACACCCATAGACATCCGCATAGAGGCTGTACAGATGCGCTGCTCTCCTTTTTCCTCCCACCTCCATGGGCTACCGGCTACTAATACACTGCTGGAAACGCGACAGGACAGCTGTCACTTTACGCCAGTCTCATGTCAGTTAGGGGTACCACCCCGGTCGCGCCGGCCCAATTCGGCTGCATGCAAGATGCAATGCAACTACCTCTTACAATAGAATTTGTATAGAATAGATACTTACCGACAATAAGAAGAATTTGGATAGAAAATCTTTTTTTTTATATATTTAGACATATTTTCCTATGCAAATGTTGTTCAGTTTCATTGGCTGAACACACCCATCCCACCCTATACCCCTCCCGTTATGCCTCATACATCTAGGAACCTATTACACCGGTTATTCTATTGCAAACCGACTGCAAATTTAACGTTGTAATTCTATATATTTATATGGGATTACAAAGATATTCATGCAGTTGGTGTATCTAGAAAACTGGACCGAATTTACAAATTATTTTTTTTTCTTAGTTTAGACACTAAATGCTAATTGCATTCTAAATTCGAAGCTTCTATGTCTGCTAGAAGTGCCTTAAACTTTTGATGATCGGTCAGACAGTGAGTGACAAAATCGAGAAATTTAACAAGTTCCAATTCTTAATCTACTGGTTCAAATTGAATTACATTTGGAATATAAACTCTATTTACAACGTCTGCTTAAATACTGAAATTTTAGGCTTCCTGTTTTATTCACTACGAAGTTATAGGGAATCGAAATTGGCCTGAGTTGCTTCGAGCAAATGATGGTACCTTTTTTGCTCGACTTGACGGGGGCACTGCCGTGCCCCCAGATAAACAAAACGCCACAACATAGCCATCTAAGTCATATCAATGATGTGGCGTTTCGGTAATATGAGTGAGAAGGTACCTACGTAATTGTGTAGTTAACATCCGAATGTCGACAATAGCCTCCACATATTCTCTATACGGAAATCACTTATTAACAATAATTTTGAAAATGTTTTGTCTTCTAAGAACAACGCTGTATAAATGACCTGAATGAAGAAACGGTTAAAGATATGAAGAAGAATGTCATGAAAAAGCGGGAGCAACTTGCCAAAAAGAACGAAGAGGAGATGAGGATCAAAGAAACTTGGGAATACGTTAGACAACAGGACCTGGCGGCAGATAGAGCGAATATTGAGCTCCGGAAACGTAGAGAGGTCAAAAGCTATAATAAATTAATACATAATAGATTCTAGTTTTTATATTGATTGAAGGGAAATTTAAGCTATGGTGATAATCTCTGTCCGTATTCCATCCACGGGTTGCAGAACACCATTAGTTATATTTTTTACTGCTCAGTGGAATACCTGCTGGTGACTACAAACGACACAAAATTCAAAGTTTTCAGATGCGTTACCACCATTCACCGCTCTTTTATTTTGAAATCGAGACGTGACTTCTAGTAGTGTCCACTTTACCAATTCCACAGAGACTAGCCTACAGAGTTATGTTATGTAAACCTGTAGACTAGTAGTAGTTTGCCTATATATTTGTATGGTATAGTGGACAAATCAAAGATTACCGACGCCTACAACTTTCGCGTAGAGGCTATACAGATTCTTTTCGTGCCTGCTCAATTCGGCAATGCGTCTTGTTTCCATTTTGAATATATAAATTTCTTACATGGAATTGTGTAAAAAAATTAATTATTTCTTTTTTTTTCATTCTTTCTTCTTTTTTCTTTCTTTCTAAACGACGCATGCAGTTTGATTGCTGATAATTTCAGCTAGAGCACCTGGAAAGTAACAAGCAGCTGTTGGATCTGCGGAGACGGTGCGACGCCATCGACCCGTGCGTCGACCTGTTCATAAAGGAAGAGGGGCTGATGCGTCAGGACCGACGGGACAGGGAGCGGTGTGAGTTCATAGCGAAGACAAAAGGGGACGCTCTAGAGGTAAGGATCAGTTCACAACTCTGAAGCAGAGAAAGCGTCACCACGTGTCACTTTTGTCTATCATTAGCCACGCTCCGCGGTTTCACCCGCGTAAGTTCCGATCCCGTGGAAATATCGAGATGAATAATAGATGTTGGCTGATTCTCAGACCTACCCGATATGTACACAAAATTTAATAAGAATCTATCGAGCCGAATCGGGGGGGTAACTAACACAAGAAATTATATAGAGATACACTGTTCCGTCATTTCTAAATCAAATAAATAAATCATTTATTTCGCAAAATCCATACATGCAGTAGAATATATTAGAGATG
This sequence comes from Calycopis cecrops, assembly GCA_001625245.1. Lineage (NCBI taxonomy): Eukaryota > Metazoa > Arthropoda > Insecta > Lepidoptera > Lycaenidae > Calycopis > Calycopis cecrops. The sequence continues at coordinate 107,161 of LUGF01054196.1, read as the reverse complement.
ACACGAATATTATTTTAATCCCGAGTTATTAATTCTCATACATAAAACAATAATTACTTTAGTACTTAAAATCTATCAAAGGCAAATTATGATGAGTGGAAACAAGGTTTTCAGCGTTTGTTGATAGCAAACGATTGCCCCACCTTGATAAAAATAATATTGAAATGAAACATGAGGAAATTAAAAAAATCCCATTCGCTGATAATTTAACTGAACCCGCTCAGCCGTCACCATTCTCTCTCCTGGTTACTTCACCAAATCGTATGAAATGTGAACTTCTCGTTGATTATGCTCCGTCGTAAGGCTTACCTTGACTTTTTAATAGCTAACTTTTAATAGCATCGTGGCTGTTTTTTTGCCTCCCGCGAACAAGCAGTCGGAGCCTTTTGATGGTCCCTAAGTATCCGCATAAAAGTTGTACAGACGCGTTCCCCAACTTCGATGCGGTGTGCAAACACACTACACCAAACTCGAAAGCACAACTCTCACATTGAGAGCGGTATCGCCTGAGCGAGAGGTACTCCCTGTCGCACCGGCCCATAAGTACTAAAGTATAGTTTTAAGGGGTAGGGTCATGCTGCATACAAATTAGTGTGTAGCGGAATTGGACCGGCGCGCCCGAAGAAGTACCTCTCTCTCACTTAATATCGACGTGAAGAGACGGCAATGTAAATTCTCGTCGCGTTTCGTTCGGTATGTAAGAACTCCGGATGGCCCAACTTCCTTTCTATCGATGCTGGGCTCGTCAGACCACTGCTTGATCCGGAGTTTGGTGCTAGTAAATCGCATATCGCGGCCACATTTTGAAGAAAGAAAAGTCGGCAGATTGGGATGAAATGCGACTCTTTTTTGCATCCTATCCATGAGGGCGGATTTGTTTTTCGCTGGAAGATCCTAATGCTGTTGCGAACTCTATTGCTGATGTGCTGCTTCAGGCAATGGAGCTTTTCATTCCACAGTCGGTGGTACCCATTGGTGGTAGATCGCAGCCTTGATTTCGACGCTCCTGCAGATTACCAATGCGCGATAAGCAGGACTGCGACCGGGCCTGGCTTTTTGCGGCAGCATCCCAGGATGAACAAACCAGTGCACTCAAAAAGATGTATAATTACGCTACCAGGTCCTTCAAAAGAGCTATCGACAGGGCAAAGACGTGGGTAGAATTGGCGAAAAACTAATGCACCTTCCCTCAGGAACACGTGCTTTCTGGTTCTTCGCTAAGGCTATCCTTGGGAATTTTGCTCAGCCGTCCTTACCATCTCTGCACCGGAGTGATGACTCGTTGTCCCATGCCGCAAGACAGAAAGCCGATCTCCTAGGCACTCTTTTTGCGTCCAACTCCACTTTGATTGACCAACCTCCACCTCCACCACCCACCAATCCGCGGTGCGAACACTCTATGCCGGACATTAAGTTCTGGCAGAGTTATGTGCGTAAAGCACTAGTTTCCTTGTACATCCAAAAGGCGAGTGGGCCCAATGGCCTCGCACCGATTGTGCTACGGACATGTGCTGCGGAGTTGGCACCGGTGTTGACGCGTCTTTTTCGATACTCCTACTATGTTGGCGTTGTCCCAAGCTCCTGGAAAACAGCTTTAGTGCACCCGATCCCAAAAAAAGGCGACCGCTCGAATCCATCCAACTACCGACCAATTGCGATTACCCCCTTATTTTCCAAAATTATGGAATCTGTCATTAACTAGCAGCTCCTGCGTTATTTAGAGGAACATCAACTACCTACTCAGCGACAGTCAATATGGTTTCCGTAAGGGACGCTGGGCTGAATAAAGCTACTAACCTATTTACCGCACCGGTGGGCTGAGGCAGTTGAAACGAAGAGGAAGGCTTTGGCGGTTAGTCTGGATATAGCGAAGGCCTTTGATCGAGTATGGCACAAAGCGCTCGTACAGACTACCCTGGAAATTATGCGATTGGAACACTAGTTTTCTGACAGATCGTAGCATTAGGGTCGCTGTCAATGGTGCATGTTCGGACCTCAAATCTGTCAATGCTGGTGTTCTGTGTTTTGTCTCCCACGCTCTTTCTTCTCCATATTAATGACATGCTACAAACTAGCGGTATTACCATTATTACTACCACAAGTTTGCACGTTTACCGCAAAAAAATCCCCATTCCTCGTATACCCTCGTTTTGAGAATACTCCTCTAATGGCCGCAGCTGACATCGGAATACTTGGTGTCGACATATCGAGTAACGTTTAGTTCCGCGGTCACTTGGAAGCAAAGGCTAAATTAGCCTCCAAAAAGCTAGGTGTACTTCATGCCAGCGCATATGCTACAACGATACAAAGCACAGGTAACGATACAAGACAAATTTCACCATCATTTCATTCGTAGGGGAAGAAGCGTCAAGGCTTGCTGGATCAGATCAAAGAAAACAAGGAGGCTAGGGATCTGATGAAGAATAAGATAGCTGTTGAAGACGAATTCTTTAGGCAGCAGTGCCTGGAGTCAGAAAAGAAAGCGCTGCTGAGAGAAATGTCAGAAGAAGAGTTTAGAAAGGACCACCAAAGGGACTTGGTTAGGCAGATAGAAACTGAAAAATTGCTCAAGGTTTGCTAATACTAGATTGAGACTTTCGCGCCTGTCACACGTTTTGAAGTTACTTCACGGGTTTCAGTCAGCTCGTGACCGCGACTGGTGGAACCTGGCCGTAACGTCGAATAGAAATGTTTTCACTAGTACCTGAAATAAATACTTTATCGTCTTAAAACGGTCGTCGTAAAGTAACTACAAAATGTTAATGTTTCTTGTAGCCCGGGTAGGAGTCCTTGTAGGAGTAATTAATGTACAGCCATTACATTAGTGATTACAGGCGCGCATTAACATCAGCGTGTATAAATTTATGATTAAAAAAAAAATAAGTAAGTACTTGCGAATTCTTGGAAAACTAAGAACTCCCACAGTTACAAAATGTTGGCATTTCGAATGTCAGCTTGACTAGTTCGTCAACTGACGCCGTCAAATAGAATAAGTTTTACCTAATTCGGTAGGTAGTTTATTCGGAAACTGAGAAACAGATTCTGATATATTAGAAGACGTAATGCCATTATCACATCGCAACTGACGCCATCGTAAAATCTGTCACACGCTATGCAGATGCGGCAAGATATAATAAATCTTATGTCTGCTTAGTGTATGACAGTTGTTAGTCTCGTACACACACTATCACCAAAAAGTTATTGATATTAGGTGACGTTTAAGAGCACGTTTAATGTAATAAAGGTTTATGTAAGCTTTCTTTACTGCCTACACAGTGGCTCAACTGACGTGTAACATGATTGATTATTGTAGGAGCAAGCCAGACAGAAACAGGAAGTGCAGCTGAAAAAATGCGCTGCCGAACGAGAAGAGCAGGAGGTGAAAGGATTGATATCCAGGTAAATAAGAATGTACAGTTACGAGCAAAAGTATGTATACACTTTAGTACCCTGTCACAGTTACTTTCTTTGACAAGTCAGAGCAATAATATGAAATTTCATGAATACAAATAATGACAAGGTACTAAAGTATGTAATTATTACTATTGCTCGTATCGTTGATAGAATGTACTGTCACTTCTTCATAAAAATTCATATACTTACCTAATATTTTGATTAAATAATAAGTATACTTTTTTAGTATTTCTAGGTATTTCCACTTTTTATTAGTTAATTTCTGCACATTACATAGAAATTTTAGGAAGGAAAAAACTAAAACCAAGCAACTAACTGGAACTACAATCTGAGCATTATTTAACAATAATTTGTTCGTAACTAGACTTGGTTCTTAACTAAATGGTTACAGAACATTGATACTCGTAGCAAAGGACGGTAAAGAACTGCATTTCATAACTCATGTGCTGGTATCAATTTAAATAACCGCATAAAACAGTAAACTAACAAAGAAAAGAAAAATAAAAAAAACCTTATTATAAAACTTACCGTTCTTCGTCTTTGGATACCGACTGTACATAAAAACAACAAAGTTATTGCCACCAAAGGTTTTCCTTGCAAGGGAAATTGAAGAAGAGATGCTGCGTACAAATTTTAGATAAACTGTTGTTAAATGCTTTAATTATTATAATCGACTATTCGCGATTTTTTTCTTCGCCAACATAGGTCAGCGCCCTACACAAATATCATTACCTATTTGTTCCAAAATTTGACATTTACACCCGTCAATTTAGTCAGTCAATAATTTAAAAAAAAGACTAGTTCAAGACGCGAGCTGAATGCTGCATCGTGCTGATGAGTCGGTGCTGTTTACTATACGTATATATTCAACATGCAATGTAGATAAACTGCTCCATATGCTGCATACTTACGTGTCCACAATTGCAATTGCAAAACATTACGTTTCAAATCTTTATGCAAATTTATAAACCTACCCTCACCGCGAATTAAAAATCGAACGTTAGTATCTATATATAGTACTTTAGTTAGTAACCTTAATATCTGTAATGAAATAAGCCATCTTATTTGTCGATTAGCCAATTTTTTAATATATTTATTATTATTGTAGTGTATGCGCGCACCGCGAGGTGTAACAGGTGCGCATACTCTATATCTGAGTTAGTAGTATAACTGTGTTTTATTTACGATAACCACTTCACCTGAAGACGGAATGTACATAAGCTACATATGGCGACGAGGATGGGATGGTTATCGTAAATAAAACACAGGTATACTATTCAGTCAGATACAAAGTATGCGCACCCGTTACACATCCGCACTCATCCGCCGCTGGCAAGCAACTAACATGTACCTCGCCGTGCGCGCATACACTGCAATTACTATAGTACATTT
>LUGF01054196.1:90631-101063 GCA_001625245.1 Calycopis cecrops | reverse complement strand
GGGCGATATCGACCACCCAATGGCCTTCAATTTCATATTTCAGTCCACATGACCCAATTCGATTGTCAATCTAATCAAATTGGGCGTAAAATTGTGTCGTGTGGAAGGGGTTTTAGACGCGAGCTGAATGCTGCATCGTGCTGATGAGTCGGTGCTGTTTATCATACGTATATATTCAACATGCAATGTACATAAACTGCTCCATATGCTGCATACTTACGTGTCCACAATTGCAATTGCAAAACATTATGTTTCAAATCTTTATGCAAATTTATAAACCTACCCTCACCCCGAATTAAAAATCGAACGTTAGCATCTATATATAGTACTTACATTAGTTAGTAACCTTAATATCTGTAATGAAATAAGCCATCTTATTTGTCGATTAGCCAATTTTTTTATATATTTATTATTATTGTAGTGTATGCACGCACCGCGAGGTGTAACTGGTGCGCATACTCTATATCTGAGTTAGTAGTATAACTGTGTTTTATTTACGATAACCACCTCACCTGAAGACGGAATGTACATAAGCTACATATGGCGACGAGGATGGGATGGTTATCGTAAATAAAACACAGGTATACTATTCAGTCAGATACAAAGTATGCGCACCCGTTACACGTCCGCACTCATCCGCCGCTGGCAAGCAACTAACATGTACCTCGCCGTGCGCGCATACACTGCAATTATTATAGTACATTTTATTTTACTTACCTCCAGGCCAGCCTTACCTCCAGGACAGGCGACCCTGTAAGAAGCGTAGCTTCTTACAGGGTCGCCAAATGTAGTGTATCGTGTTGTTATAATAAAAGATGGTTTAGATTTATATTCTGAGATATGAAATATACACACTTGTTATACCTGCGTACCAGCCCATAGCTGGCAAGCAACTGACGGACTTGTACGGCAATGCTACCTACTTGTATATGTTGCAACAGCTCCTGCCCTGGATCAGGTAATTCCCATTCGGAAGTGGCTTCGATTTCCACTTTTTCCTTAGTTTCATAGAATTAAATTATCAATTAAATCGGTAATCACAGTAAATAGTAGGTGGATGAATCTCGAACGAAAGTGATACAAGTAGTTATACAAGTAAGTAGTATTTGTCTCAGTTAAGAACGAATCATTGTCAGTTTCTGCTATGATTTTAGTTGCAGTATTGCATGGTTTTTGTTTTTTTCATGGTGGTATAATATTTGTATTTAATATACTTATATACCTATATACAGGGTTAGTTTTTGGTCACCGGCCAAATTTACAGTTTTTCTTCGAAATCAAAAATACTTTCGATTTATGAAATTAAAAAAAATTGATACAATTACTTTGTCCCATGTTATAAACATACTTCTTGGTCATCACGTGGCATCTAACTCGCGTGTCGCGAAGCCCGGCGTCCTTGACTTTGAAGTCAATACATTTCATGTAGGAACAACGATCCATGTATTTTTAAGGAACATTTCTATTCGAATTTTATTTAACAAAATTTCAATTAGACGAAAATGTTTTTTATAACACACCCTTGGAATGATGTTTACTTTTTTATTTTAAAATTTGGCCAGTGACCAACTCTGTATAATAATAATGTATGTTAATAAAAAGTGGAAGTATTAAAAAAAAGTATATTATTTAATCAAAGTGTAAATGTATGTATAATGCTAGTCTTATATTTTCATTCCTATTTTTTTATGGTAGATATATGAGGCAAATGAGCAGTCGGAGCCATTTTCGTGACTACCGACGCCCACAGCCATCTGCATAGAAATAAACAGATGCGTTGCCCTCCTTCCTCTTCCCGCCTCCATGGACCACCGCACGAAATGTGATAACTCAGCTGTCACTTACGAAAATGACAACAGTGCTCGTTTGGCCCCTTATACTATCTGAAAAAAATAAATAGATACAGCCTTATGAATAAAAATAAATAAAAAAGAGAAAATAAAACTTAAGAAAACACAAAACAAAAAGTATTACAAAATAAACATACATAATTTTAGTTGTTATCGACAAACCTGCAACTGAACTAGAGTACCTACTTATACATCGTTGATAAAAGCGAGACTCACTAAATGAAACTACGTGTACTCTAAGTGTCTCCTGTTAATCCGAAACTATTAAAAACAATTTACGAGAAATATAGGAAAATACTTTTTGCAAAGAAGTTAAATAGCTTAATAATTAAGAAAAAATGTGAACATCCTTTGGACTGACGGCGACAGCGAGCGACAACCTCGGACGGGGTGAATCACACCTCGTGACCTTAGCATACATATAGCGTGTACGAACTGAGAGACAACCTTTTAAAAACTCCTATGGCTAAATCACATGAACAATCAGAGCAATAGGCTCTGATATATCATGTGATTTAGCCATTATTGTTGTGTAGCCTGAAAATGATACACTAAGTATGTGATTCACATTTAATGCCTCTCGGTCTTATCAACCTTGTAGGTTATAGATCAGAGGAATAATTCGGACATTATTAATAAATGAACGGGCAATATCAATAATGCCAGATTTATCATTTGGTCCAACATAATATAAGTACAATTTGACATTAAAAATATCGAATAAACGCGAAACTTCTTTGGTGACGCCATGGTTAATTATTCTTATTCCCTAGGTTGTTCCTCCGTCGCAACGAGAACCACCCGTTCAGAAAAATTATGGACTGTGGTGTTACGTTGCCAGAGAAGTGTCTCTGCTCCAAGCCCAACTATTGCAAGTACTAATTATTATTCATCGGCTTACTGCAAGACCTCATTACATGCAAAAATTCACTAAATCAGTATATTACATGTATGAGCTAGTCTTGACGTGTTCTATATAATGCAAAATATCGACTGATTCGTGGTCTAGTGGTAAGCATGTTCAACCACAGTTTCAAATTCCTAGTCGGACAAAAAACAATTTCTAATAACAGCCCGGATTCAGGAAGTAGGCGGTATTACTACTCCGTGCCTCGAAGAGCAGCCTTCGGTCCTGCGCCTCATTTCTCACCGGTCATGTTGGACTGCCGTCCCATCGGAATATGAGAATGAGGGAACACAGAGTGCACTTGTGTCTTCGGACACACTTGTGCTCTATAATATGTCCTGCGCAGATGGCTCATCTATATTAGACGGCCGCCCCAGCCGAAATCGACTAGGAATAAATTATAATGCAAAGACTCAGAAGTTTGTAATCATTTAAATATGGATATTACAAAAAAATTGAATATACAATTTTGGCAAGATGAAACTTGCCAAAATTGTATATTCAATTTTTTTCATCAGTTTTTTCGTGCATGCAATTGACAATACTTTTTTAAATTATGTTAAACGCGTTTATAAATTATTATTAGTATTTGCTGTCCGTTCTCTTATCGGTGTAAATAAGTATACCATACTGCATCTCGATAGTGAGAGGACGGGCGCGTTTGCCGTGATCTTTACTTGATTCGATTGAATAATGCCAACAGAACATGTTATGTTCAAAGATTGCAGTTAATGATTTTTACCAAAAAGCACCGAACTTCTAGTTTTAAGCCTGAACCAGGTAGTAGGATGTTGGAGCAACTGAATGGAGAAAGTATTAATATTAGAATTAATGACTTGGCGGAAAGTAATGTAAATATGAGTAGTTAATCATTTACCAATTATAATGTGTGTTTTATTAGTATATAATTGTGTGTGTGAAGTGTTTACGCTTAAATATGTCCAAATTATTTACAGATATTCCTATCCTATCTGACACACACACAGATATTTGTTCGGTAGGTAAACTTAGCTAGTCAAGTTTCGGTAAGGACGGGATAGATTTATAAAAGATCGTTAGGTCATAAGTATGAACTCACAATGTAATAAGTTTAATATTATATCCAAAATTTAAATAAGCCATATTTTTCTTGCTATAATGTATTTCTGCCGTTATTGGACAATTCTCAGGAAACCTGTTTAATTAATTGTCAAAAAACTTTAACTGAAGAGGAAACGTTCAATATAAAACTCAAGTTTTGTGCTAAGTGGGAAAAGATTTAAATTTGTGGATCAAACGGTCACACACACACTCACACCACACACACAGTAACAGACGTTTCCATGTTTTACGACACATACGGGGGTCAACATAACAATCAGTTTTTCTTGTGCGTTCTATATCTGGTACAAAATTATGGAATTTTTAAATAGCTTTGGCCCACAACTCATTCCTATCGCTGCTACTCCTATGTCGCTAGGATCGACAGCGGTTACCACACTTGGTCAATTGATATGATCGTAGAGAGCCCTAGGGAAAAGCTTTGTCTTAAGACCAGCAATGAGATTTAATCAGAAGAAAGTAGGAGGAGTAGGAAGTGATTCCAATTTCCCTCCCTAATCCAAGCAAGAGATAGTACAAGATTGTGATGACTTAAATAAGCCAATTCCAGCGGCTATGCACCACGGAGTTATAAATAAATAAATTGATATAGATTACGTCTTATGTTACTTTGTTATTATCTGAGTTATAACTATGATTGATTTATGTTTATTTGTTGCCAGCTTAGATCATTTAGTAAAGGATTTGCCCACCTAGGACGTTCCCCTCTGCCGATGCATTAGATCAAATCAATCTAATTTGTCAATAAAAACTAGTTGAAAAATCGATTATGGCATGTGCATCGGTAAAACATCGAAAGGACGTCTGAAATACTCCGATAAAATTGCCATTTTGTTCGGTTTACTCTTTTAAAAAGAGGTCGACTACATCCAGTCTACTAAAAGATGGAATAACTTTCATTCTTACTATTTTTCCATGTTATTATTATTGTTTTCTATTTAAATTTAATTGTTAAAACATTTATGGAATTCCTTGTAATATCGATTACGGAAAAAAAATCGAGTCAAATTCGCAAGGGAGTTCTTTTTCATCAGACAATCATCAAACAATTTCCATCATTGTTCAGTACCACAACCTTAACAAATACGCGTCACACAAACTTGGCTTACTTAATTTTTCAATGTACCTATTTTTTTTATATAAACATTTATATAATTTTAATGATTATGATAATGCTTAAAAATTTTACTTCATTACTTTATTACAAGTAATTGATTCTGTCGGGGCGGTAGACAAACAGCAAGTTCGGTTCAGCCATTTAGGCTGCAGAAAGTAGAATGGATCGGCTATATTTTGGTACATAAATACACATGTGCAATGTGCATACATAAAGAAATGTAAACAAACAATTTTTCGGAGACATCACCCTCCACTATAAGTAGAGCAAAGAAAAAGAATTATCCTGGATTTGAAAGAATAGTTCTTCGCTAGTTCGATGAACTGATGTGGCGATTATAATAATATTTCCCACAGTAGTTATAGGTCCACCCGAAAAAAAAATATCTTGGAATATCGATATATTAATATTTTGTTGTTTAATCCCTTTGCACTTAGGTGTACTATAATATTACACATTTGTTTTAGAGTGTGTTTTACTAGTGTGTAGTTTTATAAACTACTGCGCACTTTCTTGTTTGTATGCCTATGTAACAACACAAAATATTTTTGTACATTTGTGATTTATTTCGATGTATGTCGACCCTGCCCCGCACCAAAAACGGCTAAAAATTTTGATACAAGATTTGTTTGCGTGACTTACCTATCCATTACTAAAAGATCTAAGGTTGCCAGTAATATTTATGACAAAAATTGTTTGAAAGTACAGAAGTTTCGCTTGTTGACCAGGTCGAGGTCGCCATAATAAACTACGCCAGTAACACTACGAATATTATCAAGCATTACATTTCGCTTAGCTTGCCAAAAACGAGATTCCTATAGGATGTGATGTGTGGTTTGTTCTTGTTCGTCGCTTTCTATTGAGCAATCGCATAGGGGTTTCAAACTTAAGAGTTTGCTTTTAAAACCTTAAAGCGCACATACACACCTTATGTCTGATAGCACTAATAAAATAATTTATATACCTCCTGAACTACACCATTGGTACCACAATTTAAAAGATAAGGAAAGTCAATATTTTGTTTCTGAAGAATAGAGCTAGGAAGCAAAAGATTCGTAGTAATATTTTAATCGTTTATCCAACTTTCTTCCATAAAAATATTACTTTATTACTATTTACTATAGATTTACGAGATTTTTATTACTTAGCAAGTAATTGTTAATGCTCTTTGTATATTATAAAAAGGTGTTTTTTTTTATTTTTAATTTAATTTAATTTAATTGTGTAATTTTTTTGTGTAAGTTAGAATTATATTTAGAGTTTATATAATTATATATAAAATATAATTTTATATAGAGATTTAGTTAGATTCTTTAGATAATAACGAGACTGACTCATGTTTATAATGACCGAAATATATTTTTTTGGCACTATAGATTTATTTTTGTGTTTTATTTATATTCGATTTATACTTAAATTACCCATTTAGAGTGATTGAAATTATGCAGTTTGATCACCAGTTTCTTAACAGATCGCAGGATAAATGTCGTTGTCGACGGTGCATGCTCCAATCATAAACCTATCAATGCTGGCGTTGCCCAAGGCTGTATTCTCTCTCCTACTCTGTTTATCCTGCATATCAATGACATGCTACAAACTAGCAGCCTTCATTGTTATGCGGATGACAGCATCGAAGATACTTTATATACTGGCCGCGCCAATAGTTCCCTGGAATATGTCACCGAGTATCAGAACAAACTTTTGTCTGAAGTCGAGGCATTATTGTCCAAAGTCTCGGAATGGGGCCGACTAAATTTAGTCACACAAGTTTGCGCCTTTACCGCAAAAAAGTCACTCTTTGTTGTATCTCCTTGCTTTGAAAACACTCCCCTGAAAGCCATAGCTAGCATTGGAATACTTGGAGTCAACGTATCAAGCAACGTTCAGTTCCGCGGTCATTTGGAATCAAAGGCTAAACTTGCCTCAAAGTAGATGGGTATTTACACTTGAGCTAGGGTAATAGTATGCCAGCTCACATATCACTTGCTCACTTAGAACACACACACTCACACTGTGTGTACACGCTATGCGTAAATCACTCTGATTTGTATGCAAAACTGCACTGCACGTATACATAATATAGTAATTACGTATAGGCAGCGCCGGATACAGGGGAGCTGGGTGGGGGCTGCAGCCCCGGGCCCCACGAGTCAAGGGGTGTGTTAAGAAAAAACATATTATCAGATGTTAAAAGTAATAAAAAAAATGTACCAAGTATAATAAATTATTTCTAATTTTACAAGAAACAAATTTTTGAAATATTGTTTTTATTAATTATTGTCAATAATAAATGTACGACAAATTATAAGACAAAAGTCATTGCATCTCAACTATTAAATGCATGAAAAATAATATATCAACCTTGACTACTGCAAATTGCATGCATCTAGCATTTTACGATACTGCTAATTTTGTTTTGGGTCGTTCGAAAAGGAATTTCTTTTCTTTTTTGTCAGTTTTGTACTTTTTATCTCGACAAGTCGCATTATCATGATATGTTTGGAGCTGTTAATCTAGTGGTTGCTAATTAATTTCCGCTGAATTTTCTTTTTCCTACAGAAAAGGAAAAAAATGTTGTTGCTGTCGCCAGAAATAAATTTATCGATGTGTATAGTAAAGATAAGTATCGACACATCTTTGCCATAAAAATAGTAATCAAATTTGAATTGAAATGAGCGTAGATTCATACTATATTTAGCTATTCAAAATTCTTAAATTAAATTTATATTATGCGTACTTTTCGAGGTCAATTTTTAAATTAAATCACTTGTTTAATGGTTAATAATTGGTTTGTTAGAAGTGCATTCGACAGTGGCATAGAAAACATGCGATTTGAAGACTTGAGGCTAGGGAATCTAGTTCTGATGAAAGAATTTCGAAGATGTCGAAATCTCAGTTCATAATACAGATCACAAACAATTGTAGAATGTAAGGACACTCACAACAATTACCGTTACGACAAAAAGAGCCATTTGGATGAATTTGGCAAAGTAAAAAAGCTTCCTAGCTACCAACAAACTGAACAAAAGACAATTGCAATATGCATAGGAAGAATATGCTCCAGACTTAAGTTCTGACGAAAGACAATGTTCAAACTGGTGGTGGTGGTGGATTATTGTCGATTGTATTGTTCATCATAAGTTTTGTAACTAGGCAAAAAGATGGCATCGTTGGCTAAGCCGGTATATTTATTTAAAACGTAAAAGATTTTTAATATTCATATAATAGTAACTTACACAATATCTTAAGACACAAGGTCCCCTAAGTAGTGACTAAATAAATTAACCGACTTGGTATAATATCGATCTCACAACTTTTTATGGTAAAAAAGCTAAACTTCTTGACTTCGTTTTTTTTACAGGATCTTTATAATGGGACCGCCCACCTCGCAGCTCGCCGCGCCGCAATTCGCAACGCCGCGCGCCGCGCTGTATCTGTGGTCTGGCCGTTAGAGAATCACTTTGACGTTCGTCTGTCGGTCTGTTTTATTTGTGTATGCCAGGACCTGCGTGAGAACACAAGATCAAGCATCTTAACTATTTTACATTGAGATCGATAAATAAACATTAGCTATTAGCCCAGTTGCTAGAGGAAAATGATTTACTGTAATTAGGTCCAGCAAATTATGCGCAAAAATGGGTTGGTCTGTTCACACACAATGAGAGAAAATTTAGTGTGTCATTTTTGCAGTTGCATAAGACTGTTTAAAAAATGGTTTTACAGTTAAAAAAAAGTTTTTTTAAGATAACTAAAAAACAACAAGCAATATCGATTTAAAATTTTTATCCTTTTAAAGTGATCATAATGTGGTCATTTTGCGACCTTAAACTTCAAAATCGGTCAACAAATTGTTTAAATAATTGCAAAAAACCATCAAAAACTCGCAAGTTTTTAAATATTTTTACTATTTTTTTTATAATGGTCCTGTACGCTTGTAACTGTGCATAAATATTCCTTTTAACAATTTACACGTACCATAATTTTTTTTTGAATTTTTTTTACAACTTTTTGAGTTTGACAATAAACGCTAAAAAAAAGTAAAGTAAAAATTTATCACCTTCCCGTGGTTGTAGTTGTCTTATGGGTGCTTATTTTTTGCCTCTTGACTTATATTTTATTAATATGAAAAGTATTGGTCCAATTTCGATCGTTATCGTCTTTAAAATGGCCTCCGAAAAATGGCCAATTTTTGGTCCGCACGTTTTCGCATTTTGCCAAGGGGCAATTTTTCGTATCGATGTGAAAATTAAATTTGAGTTCTGACGATTTTTTAACTATTTTTTTTTAATTAAAGCTTTATCTCTATTGGGGGCGAAGATATTTTTTTTTTTTATAAAAATCATAATTTGTTTAATTATGAATATTAATGATCGAAACGTATATTATTTATAACAAATTAATTGAACAATTCGAATAAATAAATGTGTTAGTTGTTATTATTTTCACGCGCTACCCCAGATTAAAAAAGAAATGGTCAAAAAAGACTCGAATTTGAGTGATACGAAGAATTTTCAGCCGCGAGCCAAATCGATATTGTTTGTTGTTTTTTAGTTATCTTAAAAAAACTGTTTTTACCTATAAAACCATTTTTTAAACAGTCTTATGCAACTCCAAAAATGACACACAAAATTTTCTCTCATTGTGTGTGAACAGACCAACCCATTTTTGCGCATAATTTTCTGGACCTAAGTACCGTAAATTTTAAGCCTTATTTGCCTCTAGCAACTGGGCCATATGCTTATTGAGTCATTTATTGACTTTAAATTTAATGTTGTAAAAATCTGAAGGAACTTTTTTTCTGCTGAACTTGATCGTAATGTGTCGGTGGAATGATCTCCGTCTAGAGACAGGTTCATGTTAGACTCGACTGTTTTACACCACTACCTCAGACGTGTACATGTTTTCGTATGTGTTTCTATGTTACCTCCCACAGCTAGAATAGTGCGACGGATTTTAACCAAGGAACTTTAAGAAAGGTTCGTGTGAGTGACCCGCGTGCCACAAGTACGAGTAGTTGGCGTCTCAGATGAAATAAAAAGTATGGCGTATGTTTAACGTCAGTCGCCTCATCAAACAGTTGACATAGGAAAGTCATCTCTAAAGCCATGGACGCGGGCAGCGGGGTGCAAGGGGGTGCCATTGCACGCCCCTGTCTGTATTAGAAGAAAGTAGTGACGACGCTGGGACGGCTGTCGTCTCTAGAAGGGCTGAGAAAGGAATTCGGGTAAATGGGATAAGGGTAATTTTGGATGTAGTTGGGAAAGCTGACTCACCTGATGTCCAAGCGAAGCGCCGCGTCTCTCTAACACTCCACCACACTTATAATTAAATAGTTTTAGTTTTTGAGCCGACAAAGCACTGAGTTAATTAAATAAATAAATAAATAATTCTTTCTTGCACACCAAAACAAAAAAAAAAATATATTCTTACAATATAAATTAAATAGTAATAAATGCA
>LUGF01054196.1:52871-65041 GCA_001625245.1 Calycopis cecrops | reverse complement strand
CCAAATTAATGTTGGAGAGAGTTGTACTGTATTCATATTAGTTATGTGGGTAGTCACCCCAGTAATAAACTAGCTTCGGAACGAGTCGGTCGTTTTATTACTATCCGATATATATCACATACACACCAATTTTATTATTTTTGTCAAATAGAAAATTATTATAGTCTGGAAACAAAATTTTACCAATTCGCTACCATGCATTTAATTTTAAATTTTTATTTTTAAAGGCTTCTTTGGACTTGTCCCATAAAATTTCCCTTTCTTGCACTAATGCAATAAGGTAGTCCATATAAATAATAATATTTTCTTTATTGGCACTCATTTTTTTATACCGGTATCAAAATAAATAGAAATCTATTAAAAAAAAGTGGAAAGAAAAAACATCGACGATCAAGCGTGTGCACCTCCCTTGTGACAAACAGATGCGTTGCCCTCCTTCCTCTTCCCATCTGCATGGGCCACCGGCTACTTACATACCGCACAAAACTTGACAACACAGCTCTCACTTTACGCCGATCTCGTGTAAGCGAGAGGTGCAGTCGATTTGGGCCGATTGGCATGACCGCGAAAGTATCATATTATGCGGATGGTCGTAGGACGCCGGTAATTATGAAAATGGCTCTGATTGCTCCTTTGGTTCCTTATACTATGTAAAAAAAATAAGGAGATAAATCCTTATGAATAAAAATAAATAAAAAAATAGAAAATAAAACTTAATAGAACAATATCATATGTATTAGAAAATAAACATGCACAATTTATGTTGTTATCGATAAACCTGCAACTGAACTAGAGTACCTACTTATGCAACGTTCATAAAAGCGAGACGCACTAAATGAAACTACGTATACTCTAACGCCCTAATTAATAAACATAGAATAACTCTATCCAAGGAATAGCCTAGTAATAAACTAACATCTGTCAAATTCCATAATAAAAAACACATAAAAAGTATGGTATTTGACAGATGTCAGTTTATTACTAGGTTATTACTTATATAAAGTTATTCTATGTTTATTAATAAGGGGGTAAGTGCCTCCTGTTAATCCGAAACTATTAAAAACTATTTACGAGAAGTATACGAAAATACTTTTTAAAAAAGTTAAATAGCTTAATAATTAAGATCCTTTTGACTGACGGCGACAGCGAGCGAAAACTTCGCACGGGGACTCTATTCAGGAGGCCTCACGAACAGCTGAGTAGCGTGTACGAACTGAGACAACGTTTTAAAAATTTTTGTGGCTAAACCACATGATCAGTCAGAGCAATAGGCTCTGATTTATCTGATATTTGCTGTGTAGTCTAAAAATGACACACTAAGTTTACATTTAATGACTCTCAGTCTTATCAACCTTGTAGGTTATGGACCAGATGATTTATGCGGTCTTTATTAAAAATGACCGGGCAATATGTATAATGCCAGATTTATCATTTGATCCAACATAATATAAGTACAATTTGACATTAAAAATGTCGAATAAACGTGAAACTTCTTTAGTGACGCCATGGTTAATTATTCTTATTCCCTAGGTTGTTCATCCATTCCAAGCACCCCTTCAAGAAAATCATGGACTGTGGTGTTACGTTGCCAGAGAAGTGTCTCTGCTCCGAGCCCAACTATTGCAAGTACTAATTATTATTCGCCGGCTTACTGCAATAACTCATTACATGTAAAAAGTCACTAAATCAGTTTATTACATGTATGAGCTCGTCTTGACGTGTTCTATATAATGCAAAATATCGACTGACTCGTGGTCTAGTGGTAAGCATGTTCAATTACAGACAGGGACGTTATTACTTACTTATAACATCATTAATTACAATTTTGGCAAGTTTTGTTGCATAAAAATCATCAATTCACAATAATACAGGGTATCCATTGGCAGATTATATTTCAAATTGTTGACAACAAATACGGATTTCATTTTTTAAAAACCACATTTTCCAAATCGAGACTGACACACTCTACGAGTCTAACACGCATACTTTCAAAAACGCGTTTACAGAGCGACTGGGGAATCCTGCCGATTTTCTTTAAGTATCGTATTCGGCTCAAATATTTTCTTAAGTTCGGCTACAGTCTTTGTTTTGTTGATCTTTTGTACTTTGGTTGGTCTTGTGTACAGTGGATTTCAAGTATCCCCATAAGAAAAAGTCAGATGGACTTAATCGGGGGATCTAGATGCGGGATATGTTTTTGTCAGGAAACAACTGCCGCACTGCATTCATGTTGGAGGTATGAGCTTGCGTCCTGTTGGAACCACGTGTTACGATTAAATAATGGACTATTGTGTAGTTCTCGCCTAAAAAACTCATTTAACATCGGGACATATCTCTCCAAATCACAGTTACAGTGTGGTCACGTCGATTTTCAAAAAAATAGGGCTCTATAATTGAAGATGCAGACATTGCGCACCAGACTGTTACTTTAAGTTTATGTAAAGGCTCTTGATGCATTTGTCTGGGGCTGTGGATATCCCAGTAACAAAAATTCTGCTTACTCACATATCCTCCGATGTGAAAATGAGCTTCGTCACTAAAGAATATGTTACCCATACCACTGAGTACCTATGAGTACCACTACCAAATCTCAACAAAGTCAGAATCGTGTAAATTTTGAAGGATTTGAATTTTATATGGATGGAATTGAGTTTTTTAGGCCATATTATCTGTAAAGTTGATTTTAGAATTCTTAATATCGAAGCACGTGGGCGAAGTGATAAACGAACGGATAAACGATTTTTTACGACAGACTCCATAACACGCTCGACATTTTTTTCCGTAGCTGCCTATCGTTAAGATCCTGACCTGGGTCTATTTATTGTTGATCCTGTAGCTCCAAATCTGGCTACTGATGATTGAATAAGGGTTATAGATGGCCCATCACGTAATCGACAAATATACCATTATTAAACCGACGGCGTGCTACAGACAGCGAAAATCCACTCACAATGTACGCCTCGACGACTAAAGCGCGGTGCTCTCCATCCACTGTTCCATGGCTACTAAAAAATCCGCAGCGCTTGCGCTTCTAACGACGCTCCCCGCGCCCCTCTGACGTGTTGCGTTCAGAAACTATGTCTGTTTAAACTTTGAATTCTGCCACTGGACAACCTGTACATTTTTCAGCAAAAATATATATTTAATAAAAATAATAAAAAGTAATAATAACTTTTCTGGTGATACAAATTTCATTATTTATGTGCCTTAATGACTTTTTCAAATATCCATTACGTACATTACTTTAAAAATGTGTATTATAAAAGTAATTATATTACAGTTTTTTACTTCAGTAAAATAAAAAAAATAACATAACCTATGATAATACAAATTAAATAAATATAATTCAAAAGAAAAATATTGCTGAGTAATATTTTTTCGTGACTTCAAGCACTTGACAATAAAATATTGTTTATTATTTTTAATTATTTTAAACTCTTTTGCAAACTATTATTAGTATTTGCTGTCCATTCTCTAAGCGGTGTAAACAAGTATAGGTACTATACTGCAGCTCGATAGTGAGTCTGCCTCCGCCACCTCTGCCGCGATCTTCAAATACAAGCTCTGTCACTTGATTGAATTCTTGATTTGTCAATTGATTGATCTTCATTTGATTGAAATTATGCCAACAGGACATGTTATGTTAAAAGATTGCAGTCAATGATTTCTACCAAAAAGCACCGAACTTCTAGTTTTAAGGCTGAACTAGGTAGTAAGATGTTGGAGCAGCTAAATAGTTAAGAAAATAATAATTACTGACTAGGCGGAAAGTAATGAAACTGTGAGTAGTTAATAATTTACCAATTATAATGTGTGTTTTATTATTATATAATGTTAATTGTTAGTACGCTTAAATATGTTCGATGGATTTAGAGATATTCCTAAGAGATACACACAGACACACGCACAAATATTTGTTCGGTAGGTAAACTTAGCTAGTGCTTAGCTTTTGGTGAGGACGGGATAGATTTTAGATAGATTAGATTTATAAAAGATAGTTAGGTCATAAATATGAACTCACAATGTAATAACTTATTTAACTACTTTAAAATTATATCAAAATTTTAAACAAGACATATTTCTCCTGGGGAAATCTGCTTAATTAATTGCTAAAAGACTTCAACTGAAGAGTATACGTTCAATATAAAACTCATGTTTTGTGCTAAATACTTACTAAGTTTTTTAAATAATGTAACGATTCTACTGTGCTTATTTGTTTAAGTGTTTTGTTATAAAGTGGGAAACGATTTGAATTTGTGTTAGTTTCGAATTATATTATGATTATAATAATTTAGAAT
The DNA here is from genome assembly GCA_001625245.1 of Calycopis cecrops. Lineage (NCBI taxonomy): Eukaryota > Metazoa > Arthropoda > Insecta > Lepidoptera > Lycaenidae > Calycopis > Calycopis cecrops. Next base: position 60,743 of record LUGF01054196.1, on the reverse strand, counting down.
ATAAGATTATGTTAATTACATATTTTATTAGAATTATGATCGTAGGACCGAAATATATTTAAACAAGCTTTATTTTTTCTGAGGAAATCTGCTTAATTAATTGCCAAAAAACTTCAACTGAAGAGTATACGTTCAATATAAAACTCATGTTTTGTGCTAAATACTTACTTATTTTTTTAAATATTTTTTGTTATAAAGTGGGAAACGATTTGAATTTGTGTAAGTTTCAATTTTATTATGATTATAATAATTTAGAATATAAGATTATGTTAATTACATATTTTATTAGAACTATGTTTGTAGGACCGAAATATATTTAAACAAGCTATATTTTTTCTGAGGAAATCTGCTTAATTAATTGCCAAAAAACTTCAACTGAAGAGTATACGTTCAATATAAAACTCATGTTTTGTGCTAAATACTTACTTATTTTTTTAAATATTTTTTGTTATAAAGTGGGAAACGATTTGAATTTGTGTTAGTTTCGAATTTTATTATGATTATAATAATTTAGAACATAAAATTAAGTTAGTTACAAATTTTATTAGAATTATGTTTGTAGGACCGAAATATATTTGAACAAGCTATATTTTTTCCGAGGAAATCTGCTTAATTAATTGCCAAAAAACTTCAACTGAAGAGTATACGTTCAATGTAAAACTCATGTTTTGTGCTAAATGCTAACTTATTTTTTTATTTTTTGTTATAAAGTGGGAAACGATTTGAATTTATGTTAGTTTCGAATTTTATTATGATTATAATAATTTAGAATATAAGATTATGTTAGTTACGTATTTTATTAGAATTATGTTTGTAGGATCGAAATATATTTGAACAAGCTATATTTTTTCCGAGGAAATCTGCTTAATTAATTGCCAAAAAACTTCAACTGAAGAGTATACGTTCAAAATAAAACTCATGTTTTGTGCTAAATACTTACTTATTTTTTTATTTTTTGTTATAAAGTGGGAAACGATTTGAATTTATGTTAGTTTCGAATTTTATTTTGATTATAATAATTTAGAATATAAGATTATGTTAGTTACGTATTTTATTAGATTCATGTTTGTAGGACCGAAATATATTTTGTGGCAATACAGATTTATTTTGTGTTTCATTTATATTCGTTTTATATTTACGTAGCGAGAACAATCTAGATCTATGGCTCTATACTTTAGTTACCTATTTAGAATGATTTATGTTTGTAAGGCTGTTTCAAATATTTAAAATCAGGCTAGCTTTTTTATCAAATTTTATGTAGGAAATACTTAACATACAATATTAACCTATTACAAGCGCTAATAAGTCATTAACTTTTGTTTTTATTATTATTTAAATAAAACAATTTGCATATCTTTGTGATATGCATTTGTTATAACAATTTATATAAACTCAAACTTTCTTCAACTTTGGATGATATAGTTTAAAATTAATTAATTGATTTCTCTAACTTTTGTAAATGTCGGTTATTTGTTCTTGCAGTAAGCTGACGATGTGTACCTTGACGTTGTTTTCAAAATTTTATGTTGTATTGGTTCGGTTGATAAAAAAATGTTAAAAAGCATTACTACCTTTATTTGAATATAGATAAATAACTACTTTCACAGATTTTATCGCGGTTTTGAGTATTTCACTTTACCAACATTTCGGATGACTAACAGGAACCATGGTCCTGGGTGGACTGAGACCAAAGACGTTCTGATGCGACTTTGAAAATACCGATAACCGTAACGGGATATAACTCGTTACAATATTTTTTTTATGTGTTATGTGTAACATTAGCGTCAACTCAAGAAATCATATAATTCTTATAAATATAAAAACTACCCTTATGCCATCTTATTTTATATTATCTTTATCTATATATATAAAAATGAATTGCTGTTCGTTAGACTCACAAAAACTAGAGAACGGCTGAACCGATTTGGCTAATTTTGGTTTTGAATTAATTGTGGAAGTCCAGGGAAGGTTTAAAGGGTGAGTAAATATGAAAAAATAATTGGAATAATAGTAAAAACAAAAATTTAGTTTCCCATAGAAAATATTCCTACCTGTCAAACAATTGATTTTCATCCTGTCGTTCAGAGATTAAAAGAATTGTTTAAAATAAATTCAAATACAAATATTTATTTCAATCATGAGTACAAAGGTGTTAAATTTAACTTAATATTAAGATTTTAATATTTATATTACATGTGTTGTCTATTTTAGTAGGTACTGTGCCCAAAAAATCTTTTAAATTATAACATTTTTTAGAGAAATATTTTTAATTTTCTTTTAAATAATATGTTACGACTGGTTATGTCTTTCAGTTGTGTTGGTATTTTGTTATATATTTTAACGCACATTACATAGGGTCCAGAACGAGATATACATAGGTTTGATGTTGGTAGAGCAATTTTATTTTTATTCCTTAAATTGCGAGGTTGTGTGTAATCATCTTTATTTTGTGAGAACAAGTGTATGATTTTTTGACAAACAGACATAGGTATTTCAAAGATATACATAGATGGTAATGTTAGTATACCACGTTCAACCAAGTGTGGCCTGCAGCTATCCATCCCGCCTATGTTTGCCAGGATTCTTATACATTTCTTTTGCAATTTAAACAAAATATCTGCGTCTGTGCTATTACTCCACAGTATGACACCATAAAGGAGCCAAGAGTGAGCATAAGCATAATAAGCAACCGTTGCTGATTTTATGTCCGTCGTTTTTAGGGTTCCGTAGCCAAAATGGCAAAAAACGGAACCCTTATAGATTCGTCTTGTCTGTCCGTCCGTCTGTCCGTCCGTATGTCACAGCCATTCTTTTCCGAAACTATTGAACATATTCAAAAAACGCAAATACAACTTTCTCGTTCATACAAACGCTAGGAAAAACCAAGTTATTTTATTTTCTGGTAAAAACGTCGCAGAGACTAACCTATACCTTTCGTTGGTTCGAAACCCTCGGTGTGCGAGTCCGACTCGCACTTGGCCGGTATTAATTTTTAACTGAATCTATATATCATATCATACGCACTGCATGTGAACATTGATAATTTTCGGCTTATGTTATAGATATGAAATTTCCAGTTTAAGTTGTTCCAGTAAATAATTTATTATAATAGTTATATCTTTCTGCATAATAATTCTCGGGAGATAAAAACTGTGCTTATTTTGGGTTAACTGTCTATCAGATTATTTTGATGTAGTTTGATAAATCTCAAATTTTGTTGCAATAGAGTTATTACACACAACAATAGAGTTTTATGTCCAAAAATTCGACCCTGCCCGGGAATAATTAGTTCTTGAATTTTTTTTCGTAGATCTCTCGTGGGATCACTGGGAATCCGGATGGAACCGGATCAGGGTCCCACGTATATTCAAAAAATGTTTTTTTTTTCATAAAAACGGTTTTTCTTTAGGATTGATTTTGTAAATTAAATTTGACAAAAACAACAAATTCAAAATATTATCATTATCTCCTATATTCCACGTTTTACGGCATGAATGAAGAAAAACAAAGTTGTAGAGAATCAATGTCCTGTTCCGAAAAAACCTGAACAAAAACAAAAAAAAGTTAGGGGAAAAGGTGGAAACTAAAATTATTCAGAATTTGATTCTCTACATGTTTAGTCCTCTTTATTAATGCAGTTAAGTTGAAAATTAACAAGATGATGAATAATAATTTAATTATAATTTAATATTTTGAAATTGTTGATTTTTTCGAATTGAATTTAATTTCCAAAATGTACAATGACTGGAGTAAAAATTAAATTTCTGAACGTCGAAAAAATGTCAAATATTATGATTATAATATTTGACATTTGACAACCATACAGGGAGTGCATACTTTCACAAACTATATAGCTAATACTTACATAATATCTATCAGTTATTAATGCCTGTGTGTTTATCAGTTGAATAAATATTTTAAATTTAGTCCTCTCCTATATCTCTTTCTAACGGCTTGCCGCTTGACGGTCGGTAACTCCCGTCCCGAGCTTAGCTTTTGCCGACTGTCAGCATTTCTTTTTTGTTTAATTACGTAACTATACTGAAACCGTAGAATATTTTTGTCTGCCTGTATATTGTTTGGCTTTCACGCAAAAACTACTCAACAATTTTTTTTGTAATATAGGTAGCTATTATAGATATATCTTCGGTTACATGTAGGCTTAATTTATCATTATTTATAATACTGCAGTCGGTATCTAGACTTGAAATATACTGCTGTAGGGTAAAGTAACAGGAAGATGCTGCTATCTTACCGTAGTGGAAAGGATTGCGTGTGTCTATGATCCCCAGGGCTATGCCGGACAAGGCTACCCATACCGGATAAGTTTGGAGGGACAGGCCAGATTTCTTAGTCGGGCCCTCCACCAGTCCCTCTAAATCAGCAGACGGCGACGTGAATTAGGACAACTGGCGGTTCGGACAAATCGGTGGCTTGCTCCGTTGGAGTACTTGGGCGAAAGATCAGGACGGGAACCTGAGGCACGGTTCCGACGTTGTAGTTGGGACTGTTCAGAAGCAGTCCCCAAGTAGGAGCCTGTCGCTGAAGAGATCCTGTTGCTTGCATATCCGGGACACTCCAATTTTAGCGGCTGAAGGCACCCGCTGGGGTTTAGTCTGTATTGCTCTGAGTATCAAGTACGACATAGGTCACCTGAGCGATAGGTATCATACGTAATTGTATCCCCCTGCGTCAACAAAAAAGGGTAAAGAAACGTAAAGTAAAGGTTCAACAATTCGGCCACATACGTTACACGTATACGTTACCATGAGAATATATTTTCCAATTATGACAAGACAACGTCTGTCGGGTCAGCTAGTATTATTTAAAACGGCAAAAGAGCAAATTTGTTATGCAGACGTCAAAGTCAGATATGGAGTTTTTTATATTTATTTTTATATTTCAGGGTCAAGATTTGGTTCTTCGATAAGAATCAAGGTCAAGCATTGATAAAAGAAGCTCTCCGCAAAGCATTCTGTTATCATTATACATTGTTAATTAAAGCAATATACAAAAAATATTTAACCGTACGGTTCACTATGACACGTTTCATGTAAAAAAGGTGCAATTGTATGAAACTTTTACAACAAAGTAGCATTATTTAGAAGACAATATTTTTTTTTAAAAGGTCTTTTTTATTCAACCTTTTTAACCCTATATAAATTCTCAAATACTATTAAACGTATAATAGTCCGAGTGGGTAAAATATTCATACAGCTAGTCACCCCATAGCATGATGTTCTTTGTAGCTATCCCTTTATTATCTAAGGAGACAAACAATAATTGTATTACAATGACATCAGTCTGTAACGTAATAAAATAGTTTAATACATTACAGACATTACGTCATTGTAATGCAATTAGTGTTTCTCAAAAACATAATTAATTATTTTCAATATTTCTTATTTTCGCGCGCTTTCGGTTACGTTAACACTTACGACGCACTACGAGCGCCATCTGAACGAGAGTACGCTTAAAAATAAAACGGAGATAGACCGATGGCCCATGGAGGAGGGAGGAGAAAGGGGGGCAGCGCATCTGTATACTCTTTATGCAGATATCTATGGGCGTCGGTAGTCATGAAAATGGCTACAAAAAAAAAAAAAAAGATTCTCGAGTTGCCCATCTACCTCAAGTATACTGGGTTAGTTTTTGCTTACGCCCGCGGCTTCGCCCGCGTTGTTTTCGGACTTCAAAAATGATTCAAAATTTTAACTTATTATGTTATTCTGATATGAAAGCTATATAACTGAAAAGTTTCATGAAAATCCGTTCAGTAGTTTTAGTGTGAAAGAGTAACAAACATTCTCACAAACTTTCGCCTTTATAATATTAATAGGATATGGAAATAAACATCATTTCAAAGGTGTGCTTTAATTTTATCGTCTTATTTGTAATATTTTGTTACATAAACATCGATTTGAAAGGGTCCGTAAATATACCTACGCGCATTAGCACCTGAAACGACGGGCGAATAAATAAAGTAAAATGTAATGATAATACTTTTAATTACCTATATTTTACAATTGGACAGCAATTTGTTCTGGTTTAATGCTCGATACAAAATGATGATATTCGTTTGCCCCCACCGCTACGAAGAGAAGCGGTGGTGTGTTTTTACAATAATCGGGTGATCGTGGCGTGATTATTTAAGCTGTAAACAAGTAATGGCAAAGTGGATAAATTTTATAATAAAACTAGCTGCGCCCCGCGGTTATACCCGCGTAACTTTCGATCCCGTGGGAATATCGGGACGAAAAATAGATGTTGGCCGATTCTCAGACCTGCTCAATATGCACACAAAATTTCATGAGAATCGGTCAAGCCGTTTCGGAGGAGTATGGCAACGAAAACTGTGACACGAGAATTTTATACAGGGTGTGGCGTAAAAAATGAATATACCGGAACCGGTCGATGCCCCCCCTTGTGGGCTATTCGAAAAAAATATTTTTATTTTTTTTGGTTTGAATTTTAAAAAAAAGTGGGATAAATAACATTTTTTCAAAATTAAGCGACTCTTACTCACTAATTTTGCTATAGTTGTCACAAATTTTAGAATTTTTGTATTTTGTTTTTTTTATTATGCAGCTAAATAACTATTTCATTGATAACAATACAGAGATTTTCTTAGATTGCATCAAAATTTTAAAAATAAAATAAAAATGATAACAATAAATCTTCGAATATTTGATTTACTATCTTTGTATGTCACTTGGCAAAAAAAAAATCTATGATAGTAAGCTTGCCCATTGCCTTTAAAACATGCATAGTTATTGCAGATTCTAAAAAGGTATAATACATGTTACATTTATGCCGATATCTTTAAAAAATATCAATTCAAGTTCTCGTTGACCATAATTTCTTGCTTCAGTAATCAAAGGAACATAATACAAAGGCCTACTTATCTAGGTATTACGGGTTGATCCTTTGTTGAATGCGTAAGAGCAGGTAGTCCCTATTGATAAGTCAATCAGCCATTTAGATAATGACCTTGTTACCACAACTTATTGTCGTATATCCCAATCAAGAGTTAAGACTTAAGGGTTATCTTTAGATAAAGACACTGCATTTTGGGGTAAACACTGCTTGTGCAACAGAAATGGGTAATGCAATTTATTTCTTATGTAAGTAAATCAGTTTAAGTACCCAGTTAGTGTTCTTTAGAGAATCGTCTCTTGCGCATACCTCTCTGTACCTCCACGTGTTTGGTTTATTTAAAAAGTGAATTTGGCTTTCGTACTACGGACTCAGTTTTTGCCTACATTTTGCTGACATTTAGTGATATTGTTTAATACTCTTACGCTACCACGTACTGTTAAAAAAAAATGCCACGCCATACGTACACCTTGATCGAGTATGCAAACATGCATCTCATTTACGAGCTCTGTAACTGTAATGCAATGATCAATCACAAATCGTAAGCAAAAACTGAGTCCTTAGTACGAAAGCCAAATTCACTTTTTAAATAAACCTGACGACGCCGTATGGCTATCGTCACACGAAGGGCTGAGAAAGGAATTCGGGTAATATGGGATAAGCTGACTCACCTGAAGTCCACCGACGCCGCGTCTCTCGAACACTTCACCACACTTATAATTAAATAGTTATTCTTATTATGAGCCGACAAGCATGTATATCTATATTGAGCCGACAAGAAATAAGCGAAATGAATTTTTAGCGGTAATTACTACGAAAGCACTGGTAATAGCTATCTGCGCAGAAGCATAAAAAAAACGTGCAAGCGAGCCAAACGCATCGAACAGACTGAATGCGGCCGGCCCGAGCGCCCGATTGTCGGGAGTGAGTGACGTCACGATCTGGCGTGAACATCCTGGGGGCCGCCGGGCTGATTAGGATCCAAAGGCAACCGGG
>LUGF01054196.1:16849-31419 GCA_001625245.1 Calycopis cecrops | reverse complement strand
GACGCAGTGAATGGGTTGAAAGAAAATGCTAACGTATGTATTTACTTATCCATTCATCATGTCCGTATTGATATATTTTGGGGTAATAAGTTTTTACTACACGTCAACTCTCACTAGGCGCACACATGTTTTACGGTTGTCAAAAAACTGGCTTCATTTGACTGTTGAGAACGCTCCGTCTATACTTTTTATTAAGTCTATGCTTAAAACATAATAATTTATTAGGTACTTCATGTAGCATTTACAGAACTCTCAAGATAGTAGTCTTTAGGTAGTCTCTTAAAAGAGTTAAGACTTTTAGACAGTCTTATATTATCTGGTAAGGCATTCCACAGTTTTATAGATTTTACTGTAAGCGACCTATTATAAAATAGTGAGTGAGTGGTATATACAGATTAATCATATCATTGGAACGCAATGATCTATCAGAGCTACATTTTTTTTTATGGTATAGGGGGCAAACGAGCAGTCGGAGCCACTTTCATGACTACCGACGCCCACAGACATCCGCATAAAAGACAGGCTCTACACAGATGCGCTGCCCTCCTTCCTCCTCCCACCTCCATCCATCCATACATATTAAAAAATATTTCTTTGAGGTACAAATAATACTATTATAATCTTATATGTGTGGTAGGTGTCAAGCAAAATACGGCCGCAAATATAAGTGCTTGTAAGTTGTAATTTTGCTACCTTCCGTACCGAACCCTCGGGTCTCCATAGTATTACATCACCAACTACCCGGACACGACGATAAATCTCACCATAATTTCATTCGTAGGGGAAGAAGCGTCAAGGCTTGCTGGATCAGATCAAAGAACACGAGGAGGCTAGGGATCTCATGAAGAAAAAGATAGCTGATGAAGACGAATTCTTTAGGCAGCAGTGCCTGGACTCAGAGAAGAAAGCGCTGCTGAGAGAGATGTCTGAAGAAGAGTTCAGGAAGGACCACCAAAAGGACTTGGTTAAGCAGATAGAAACTGAAAAATTGCTCAAGGTTTGCTAATACTAGATTGAGACTTTCGCGTCTGTTAGACGTTTTGAAGCTACTTCATGAGCTTCAGTCAGCTCATCACCACGACTGGTGTAACCTGGCCGTAACGTCGAACAGAATGTTTTCACAAGTACCTCAAATAAATACTTTATCGTGTTAAAACCCGTAAAGTAACTACAAAATATTAATATGTTTCTTGTAGCCCGAGGAGTAATTAACATACAGCCTGCACCTATTAGTGATTACAGGCGCGCATTAACATCAGCATGTATAAATTTATGACTTATAAAAAAAAAATAAGTAAGTACTTGCGAACTCTTGGAAAACTAAGAACTCCCACAGTTACAAAATGTTTGAATTTTGAATCAAGTCAGCTTAGTTTGTCAACTGATGCCGCCAAATAAAATAAGTTTTACTTAATTCGGTAGTTTATTCGGAATCTGTGAAACAGGCTCTGGTATATTAAAAGACGTAATGCCATTGCCACATTGCAACTGGTGCAACCGTAAAGACACACTATGCAGATGCGGCAACATATAAATCTTATCTTGTCTGCTTAGTGTATGACAAGTTTAAGTCTCGTACACACTATATCACCGAAAAGTGATTGATATGATGTGGCACATTTAATATAATAATGGTTTCTTCAGTGCCTACACAGTGGCTCAACTCACATATAACATGTTCAATTATTGTAGGAGCAAGCCAGACAGAAACAGGAAATACTGCTGAAAAAATGCGCTGCCGTACGAGAAGAGCAGGAGGTGAAGAAAATGATGTCCAGGTAAATAAGAATATACCTACAATTACGTTTCAATTACGGTTTGCTCAGGGAAGATTATAAGTTAACGAAAAATAATGCGTTAAATTGTGAATGATTTGTACAGTTCACAATTTTCCGACAGTTTACAATCTCGCGAGTTATTTTGTAAACTAACGATTTTTACAATGTTATGGTACATATACACTTTAGTACCCTGTCACAGTTACTTTGACAAGTTGGAGCAATAATATGAAATTTCATAAATACAAAATATTATGACAAGGTACTAAAGTGCATATTGTATACTATTGCTCGTATCGTTGATAGAATATATTGTCACTTCTTCATAGAATTCACATACCTAATACTTTGATTAAATAATATACCTTATATTATTTAATCAAACTTTTTTAGTTATTTTTATGTATTTCCAATTTTTATTAGTTAATTTACTTCACATTACATACAAATTTTAGGAACGAAATAACCAAAACCATGCAATTACTGGAACTGAATTCAGAGCATAATTTAACAATGATTCGTTCTTAACTAATACTTAAACTAAAATATGGTTATAGTAAATTGATACTCGTAGCATAGGACGCTAAAGTCTGAACTGCATCTCATAATTCATGTGCTGATATCAATTTAAATGACCGCGTAAAAAAGTAAAATAAGAAAATAAAAGGAAAAAAATCGTAATTATAAAATTTAGGTACCAATTACTATAAAATAAACTATTTTAAGAATGCATAGTTACTTTTGTAGATATTTATAAACAATTTTGTTGCTTCATGAGAGTTATTTCTAAAAACTTCCACAAGCTAGATACTTAAGTAATCACAGTAGTAGAATAGTGATAGTGAACGAAGATTCTGTGAGGGTGTTGAGCTTGATATTGATTGACAATCGAGTATTTATTGGCTCGAGGGGACAACTTGGTACTTAAGAGTACATGAAGTAATTATTTATTGCATCTGAACTTAAGCATAGGTACTTAAGTATAAGTAACTTAAATTGTAGCTAAAACTCAACAAAACAATAGTTTCTGTGGAGAACGGCAAACGTAAACTAACAAACAATATCTATTTTTATTATAAGCTTAAGTTTAAAACCGGATCATATATTGGCTGGGAGATTTGGAGACAGACGATAATCCTTAAACAAATTGTGAAAAATGTTGTATTATTTTCAATTAAATTTGACTGATCCAGATTTTCAATTGGATATTCGTCTTTGGATACCGACTGTGCGTAAAAACAACAAAGTTACTACCAAAGCTTTTCTTTGCAAGGGAAATTGAAGAAGAGAAATAGGTCGAACACATGCTACTTACAAACTCTTTGAATAAACAGCAGTGTTGCTATTATGCTTTAATTATTTCAATCGACAATTCGCAAATTTTTACTTCGCCAACATAGGTCAACACTACACAAAAACGCTGGTACCATATTTGTAGGTACCAAAATTTTACATTTACACCCGTCAATTTACTCTTTGAAATTAAAAAAAAACAGACTAATTTAGAATGGTGCGTCGTGCTGAAGAATCGGTGCTGTTTATCATACGTATATATTCAACATGCAATGTACATAAACTGCTCCATATGCTGCATACTTACGCATCCACGATTGCAATTGCAAAACATTATGTTTCAAGTCTATATGCAAACTTATAAACATACCCTCACAGCGAAGTAAAAATCGAACGTCAGTTAAGAAGCAAATCACGAATATGTCGAACGTTTATTATTTGAGTAAATCCAAAATTGACACACGCCGAATGTTAAAATACATAAATTAACACATGTAAGAAAGAAAAAAACAGGTATTTAAGTGAAAATTTAGTTTGGCAAATCGATTCAGAAATAATGAAATGTTCTAACCTAACGGGTACGATATAGCAGGTATCTACAGTATATATGAAATCAACACAGTTACTGAAGATGCAGTGTTTGGTTTAGCTGCGCGGCTGAAGACACGTTTTTAATGCGAGATCCTTGGGGGGATGCGATGTGATAGCAGAAACCGGTGGTGAATCGACGTGACAATAAGTGGGTAACTTACTGACCCAACGGGCATCAACATTGTCCTGTCCACCAGCAAGAGTTTGATCCACACTTGGGTGCTTATGTTTTGTCGCCACAGCACGTTTGAATATTAGTTAAGTTCTTTCATATACATATTGGACAATTTGAAAACAGCAAAGAGAAAGCTTTAAATATTGTACAGCAACTTCTACCCTGGATCAGATATTTCCCATGAGGCTTCCATTTTAATTTTTTCCTAGTTTAATCAAATTGAATTCTCAATTGAATCGGTAATCACAGTAAACAATAGATGGATGAATCTCCATCGAAAGTGATACGGGTATCGATTTACCATTTATGGTCTAAGATACGAAGTAAGAACGACATTCACACTATCTGTTAACCAGGTGAAAATCGTATTTTTGGAAATTTCATCCAATCTGTTTGTAAGGGTTGTTTTCAGTAGGTCTTTAACAATGACAATAAGGTTACTAAAACTATTTTTCGTCAAATCAATTGTTTGAAAGATAGACGCTTCTATATTGGAAAAATGAGTGTCTCTCTCCCTCTAACTTTTAAAATAAGCGAGGGAAAAATTAAAAAAAATTATATGTTGTAGATCTCAAAGAAAGCTTTCAACGAAAATTGGTTTGAGCGAGATATGGTTATTAGTTTTTTAAGACTTCTAAAAACATTTTTGAAACTTCAAACCCTGGCAACCGTTATCCTCGACCATATTTTCTTAAGCAGCCTTATACTATCTAACTCGTAATAGATTTTCCTACTTTTTAATATATATACATCGTGGTTAACAGATGGGTGCAATTACTACCGAAAATTAATAACTTCAAACCCTGGCAACTGTTATCTTTGACCATATTTACTCAGGCAACCTTATACTATTTAACTCGTCATAAATTTTCCGATATTTTAATACATATACATCGTGGTTAACAGATGGGTGCAATAACTACCAAAAATTAAGGTTTTAAAATTTAAATGAAACATAGCCTAAACTCTAACTTAATAACCATTATATAAAACTTATAATATATTATAACTTAAACATAACATGCTACGAGTATCAATTTACTGTAACCATTTAATTTATGTCATAGTTAAGAACGAATCATTGTCGATTTGTGCTCTGATTTTAGTTGCAATATTGCATGGTTTCTGTTTTTTCCATGGTGAATTTGTATTTAATATAAATATAATATTCGTAGATATATAATAATAACGAATGTTAATAAAAAGTGGAAATATTAAAAAAAGTATATTACTTAATCAAAGTGTAAATGTATGTATAATACCAGTCTTATATTTTCATTCTTATTTTTTTATGGTTGATATATATATTTTTTTTATGACATAGGAGGGCAAACGAGCAGCCGGAGCCATTTTCATGACTACCGACGCCCACAAACATCCGCATAGAGGCTATACAGATGCGCTGCCCTCCTTTCTCCTCCCACCTCCATGGGCCACCGGCTACTTACACATCGCACCAAACGCGACAGCACAGTTGTCACTTTATGCCGATCTCGTTTATGCGAGAGGTGCAGCCGATTTGGGCCGACTGGCATGACCGCGAAAGTATCACTATGCAGATGTCGAAGGGCACCGGTAATTATGAAAATGGCTCTGATTGCTCCTTTGGTCCCTTGTAATATGTGAAAAAAATAAAGAGATAGAGGAGAAAATAAAACTTAGTGGATCACAATATTATATGTATTAGAAAATAAACATACATAATTTATGTTGTTATCGCCAAACTTGCAACTGAACTAGATTACCTACTTATACAACGTTGATAAAAGCGAGACGCGAGCAGTAAGTGAAACTATGTTTACTCTTAGGGCCTCCTTTGAATCCGAAACTATTAAAAACAAGTTTTTAAGAAGTGTACGAAAATAGTTTTTTTAAGAAGATAAAATGTAAACATCCTTGGACTGACGTCAGCCGGCCTCGCAGACAGCTGCCGATACAGCGTGTACGAACTGAGAAAACCTTTTCAAATTCCTGTGGCTAAATCACAAGATCATGGATCAATCAGAGCAATAGACTCCGATTGATCTGATATTTGTTGTGTATCCTGAAAATTATACCTTGTAGCCTTGTAGGTTATGGACCAAATGACCAATATGGGCATTATTAAAAATGAACCGGGAATATGTATAATGCCCGATTTATCATTTGGTCCAACATACCTAATATAAGTAAAATTTGACAAAAAAATATCGAATAAACGAGAAACTTCTTTGGTGACGCCCTGGTTAATTATTCTTATTCCCTAGGTTGTTCACGGATTCCACCATGAAGCACCCGTTTAAGAGAGTCCTGGATTGCGGTGTTACGATGCCAGAGAAGTGTATCTGCTCCAAGCCCGATTATTGCAAGCAATAATTATTCATCGGCTTCATGCAAAACCTCATTACATGCAAAAAGTCACAATCAGTTTATTACTTATATGAGCTCGTCTTTTCTCATTACATTACATGCAAAATATAAAATTTTAAAAAAGGCATCCACTACGTTTATTTGTAAATAGATAAATAACTGCTTTCACGGATTTTATCGCAGCTTTGAATATTTTGCTTTCCCGACCATAGCCCTGTGTGGACTGATAGCAGAGTTATCCTGATGCGACTTTCAAAATACCGATATCCATAACTGGATATAACTCGTTACAATATTTTTTGTTACATTCGCGTCCACTTAAAAAATCATATAATTCTTACAAATATAAAAACTACCCTTTTGCCATCTTATTTTATATTATACTAGCTGCGCCCCGCGGTTTCACCCGCGTAACTTTCGATCCCGTGGAAATATAGGGATGAAAAATAGATGTTGGCCGATTCTCAGAGCTACTCAATATGCTCACAAAATTTCATGAGAGTCGGTCAAGCCCTGTCGGAGGAGTATGGCAACGAAAACTGTGACACGAGAATTTTATACATTAGATTATATAAAACGACAAAAGCACAGTTTTTTAATTCTAAATGGAACAATCATCAGAACACTCCTGTTGCTGCCAAATTTGTTACGCAGACGTCAAAGTCAGATATGGTGTCTGTACATTACTCGACTTTTGTAATACATGGGGGCAAACGTGCTTTTTGTAACTGCCAACTCCCAGACATTCCCGGAATTGTAATGCAAACCATTTGCCTTCCTTTCTTCGTCCCGTCTCAATGGGTACCGGAATCTCAAACACCCACTAAACGCGATATTATGTGAACGAAACCTCGTCCCGGCCCAATCCAGCTGCAATGCAGCAATTCGCTAGGTAATACAAAAGTGAGAGAGTGAAGAGTATCGCATCTGCAACCTCTGGTCACATATGTATGTCGGCGTTGGTAGTTATCAAACGATCGTTTGCTCCTAATGCAATAAAAGAACTACATTCATAAGACCCCGTCCAGATTGAGCGAATTACGCGCGTATTAGGCCTGACTACAAACAATTTAACGAGGTGGTTGGGTTTCAAGACCCTCAAAATTTCACACACGTAGTTAGTAAATAGTAATAAATATAGTTCAGTACTTTTTTATTATATTTAATGTGCAACATAATAATGTAAAAAAAGAAAGACATAAAAAAAGAAACACGACTCGTGAACAATTTAACGAGGTGGTCGGGGTTCAAGGCCCCTTGAACCCCGACCACCTCGTTAAATTGTTTGTAGTCAGGCCTAATACGCGCGTAATTCGCTCAATCTGGACGGGCTCTAACCCGCTCGCCTTGACGCTTGCTGGTCCCGAGTCTGCGTAGCCACAGCCTCGCACGTACTACGCTGTAACGTTATCTTTTGTATCTGTTACTCAGTACACGGATTTCCCCATATAATTGTGTATGCTGGAAACGTAAGGAGACCTCTGACACACACTTGTGACTGCCTTTTAGAGTTCCGCGCCTCAAAAGAGGAAGGGACCTTACAGGATCGCTTTATTATTCGTCTGTCTGTCAGGACGTTGTTTGAGGAATGCGTAGCAGGCTTAAGACGAGACTTATGTCAAATACTAAGAATAAATAAAGACTATCTCGTGAAGCACAGAAAAAAAAGACACTTCTAAGTAAGCGCTATCAAATGATATCGATTATATAAGTATTTATACAAAACCTACATATTACAAACATACATATTACATTTTACATAACAGGAAACCGTTCACCTAGTCTAGATTCTAGAGTAATGAAGTTTGGCAAGAACTTATAATTTACAATTCGAACTGGGAATGAATCCGAGCATTGGGAAAAAACATTAACATTAGTACTAGTAGTTCATTGCTTACAAATGTAAGTTTGTCGTCTCTTTTAGGTTGCCATATTGTCACTGTCATGCTCGTACCTCCCATTGGTACGGAACCCCCGGTATGCGACTCCGAATTGTACACGACGCATTTTTTACAATAGTGATTTGAAACTCGTTGAAGCGCATGAGTCACGATCACTCTTGTGAACTGTATATCTACTAGTACTACGTACTAAGTAACTATAGGTACTCTGGTGCTGTGGATATTTAGGAGCGTCGTAGATAGTCAATTGACAAGGTTCCCCTTTCGTCCTAATAAAATGTAAACTGTATGTGAGAATACACCTGCTAATAATTTAAATTTTAAAGATTCCGTTTGAAAGTCCTACTGATACTCGTTTCTAATAATCGATATATAAAACAATTTAAAAAAATTATTGATTTAATGTATAATAGTATCTACTTACTTATGGAAACTAACAATAATTAAGTACCTCAGATTTTTGATTGCGACATTTGAAACGATTGTACACAGCATCAATGATTTTCCTGTAGGAAGTACTTGGGTTTATTATAAAAATATTCTTATTCCGAAGGCAACCTGCGATGAGCTCATTTAAATTTTTCCTCAAATAACGTGATCTATATAAGAGTGTAGTTAGGAAGTAGAATCGCAGTTTCCTTTGAATATTACAAGATGCAAGTGGCGGTGTTAGTTCTGTTGTTACCTCTAGTAACATGCCACGATGTGGCCATCGGTTTAAATTCATATGGAACGAAAATATACGATGAAAACAAACAAGCAAGTCCAGCAATTTGGAGACAAACGGAAAATGTGACAATTGTGGCTTCTGATAATGAAGTAATTAGTAAAGTGCTGGTCATCGACATGAGACCGGGGAAGGATGGTGATGCGAAAATTGTTGATGGTGGAGAGAAGCAGAAGAATGTTACTATTGAGTTAAAAAGTCCGACAGTGTTTCGTGGATATGATTTTCATATAGAGGTCTATGCTGTACCCGAAGCGCAATCATCGAATAGGGATCAACAAGCAGGTACTTCAAGCGATAACACTAATATGACGAAAAATGACAGCATGTCGACGCCATCCTCTAGTATTAGTGATGTGACAATTGAACAGTCAACAAGGGAAACTACGTCAGCAGATATCATAAGAAATGTCAGAAATTCAAATATGGACATTAGCAAGAAATCGAATCACACAGAAATAAAAAGTATAGAGGCCAATTTAGATAATGAAACAGGTTATATTATAGATGAAGACACATCTCTTAGCACCACACCACATGATATTACTTCAACTGACTTACCAGAAACAACGGAAAACAATGTTCCTGATTTTCCAATAACTGGTATGGAAGGAGACGAAAAAAGACACGTTCGTAAAATCGGTGACGATTTGTATACAAGTACAGCAAAAACTATAATAAATCAAAACGAAGGCACCACTGAATCCTATTCGTCTGACAGTAAAAATGAGACAGTTCCTGAAAGTGGATCCGAAGTAAACAACACAAGCTTGGACCTAGGAGAAAAGGGAGAAACCGATACTACTGCTTCAGATATTATAACCACTACACTAAGTGACGAATCAGTAACTATTTCACCTGATAGAAATGGTAAAGATATTCTTGATTTCGACGACTTACTGAGCACAGATGGAGAAGAATCAAGGTTTGCCCGCCATATCAACGCTGAAATGGTATCGACAACTAACAGCGAAATTGCAACAACTGAAGATGTACCAACTACACCCATAACGCCTAATATTTTCACCGATTTTAACAATGAAACAAGAAATCAACACGATGCTGTGTATGATACATTAGACGACACGACTGCGACTACTAGTGAACCGCAAGTAAATACCGAAGGAGACAAGCTCCCACCACTCTTTAAAATAATTATCAAGAGCGGAGCTTATGACATGAGTAACCAGGCAAATGAAAGCACTGGAGATTTTAATTCAACAGACAATGTAGGTGATGACACCACCATAACTCCTGATATACTAGCGACCACAGTAAGTGGTACTGAAAGTAACGAAAATAGTACTGAAGACCAATTAAGAAAAGTTAGAGGTATAAACGAAGAAAATGAGACACTTAACCCAGCACAAAATGTGGGAAGTGCGCCAAATTATCCAGTATTTGTTGATCCGTCTAATAACAAACCAAACGTGGACGAAGATTATGTGTATGTGCCAATTTTAGCAGTTATAAGTAAACACAATTATCCGGTATTTAGAGGAGTTTTGGATAATATAGCAATGAATGTGGCTTTTCCGGGCTTAGATGCAAATACAGCTTCAGTGATAAGCCAAGACAGTGACGAGACATCAGACGACAAGACGAACCGAATAATATCTTTCACGTAAAATATTTATACAGTTTATTCGATACAGGTGATAATTAAAGTTTAATGTGACTTATAATTACTTAGTTCTATGACTATTAAGTTTTATACGACTTTAATATTTATATTCTAACATAGTTATAAGATCTCGATGTTTCTAACACATGAATTATATCCAAATTACAAGAACAAAAATTATTTATACTTAAAGTCATCGCTTCCTCTATAAAAAAATACATTATTCACCTATCCCGTAGTTTTACCCATCCCGTAGCATCAAATAAACAGATTTTGTATTTATATGGCCGCACATCGCGTGAAAATGGCGAAACGGATGTTGATGGAAACTTTTTCTGTAATAGCCTGGCATGTAACCTGGTCAGGTTTTTCTAGAACCACGATCAGGTTACAAGCTATAAAAAATTGGTTCTTTTGGGGTAGATTTTACGCGAGTAAAATCAAATATTTTTTTTTTCGTTTAAATCAAATTAAACGGCCCGTCAAGTTGATGTTGGCAATAAGTAAATTATCTTTGTCGATACTCTCTTGACAGAGTGGTCGATACTTAATTTTTGTTTTACTGGTGGAAATGCAAACCACTAAACTTTCGAGGAAGTGAGTATGTGGGACTCCCGCTGTTTACTAATTAAAACCTTCAGGTGTTCCTCCCCTTCCACTTACGAGGGCAATAGGAACGCATGCCACATCCACTGCATCATTCATTGTCAGCCAGAGGACTTCCATTGCTGTTCATTGGCCTCCCATATAGGGTTGCCATCCGTCCGGATTTCCCGGGATTTGTCCTAGTTTAGAGGGCGTCCGGGGAGCGTCCGAGTGGGGTTTTATTTGTAGTCCGGATTTTGATTTGATTTTTGAATGATTGATTTGATTCAAAAAGCTAAGACTAAAAATTTCAAGTTTTGAAAGAAATGTTTATGATTACTGGAAGTAATTTTTGTTAAGTTCGTCATTTAGTTTAAAATAGCATATAAATAAATAATAATTTATGACTAAGTATTAAAACTATATTTTATTCTTCTGAATAGGAAACGTTTTCTAGCGTCCGGGTAGGAAGCTCAGAAATCCGGGGTTCTTACGTGCCTTGTCCTGGTTGACAGATTTTTGAGATGGCAACCCTACTCCCATATAGAGCGTGTATAATCCAAATCATCAGATCAATAATGTCAGTTAACTTTTATTAGCACTTAAATAAAACACTATACGTATTGTTACTTTTTTATTATAACAAATATTATTATTAACAATAATAACAATAAAATAGTATCAAATATGTAAAAGTAAATAACACGACATATCAATATTAGTGGAGTAAATTTAAGCTTATTATTATATTGGAACAAGCCTCTGGGAATGATTTGGCCAGTTAAGAGATGCACAATCTAAAACCGTGTATACCTCTAAATACATCCTTATTTTGTACTATTAAAAAAATGGAAATTTTATTTAAATTATTATAGCTATTTAGCATCGTTGCGTATACAAATTACACTACTTCTTAAATTAACTAAGGGTCTAATATCTGGTCTGGTAAAATGATCTGTAATAATAACGTATGTATGTAGTAATAAAAAAACGCATACCACAGGGATTTTTCGGGGTTCTTTGCCTGAATCGAAAAATAAACGGAACCCTCACTGCGGTGTCCGTTTGTCTATCAAGAAAACCTAAAAGTCTACTAAACTAGTTAGAGTTGCATATTTTGAAACTAAGTATTAATTTGCAAGACAAGTAAGGTCTTATCTAATCTATGTAATGAATTGTAAACATTATATGTGATATCTTTCAATTCACATAATCCACTAGTTTATAAAAATGTTATCACAATCATACTTTAATTCAATTATTTATATAGGGTTATTTTTTGGTCACCGGCCAAATTTTCAGGTTTGGTTCAGAATCACTAATATTTAATTTAATTTGATTTATGAAATAAAAAATAGTAAAAAAATAATTAGATACAATTTTACTTTGTCCCATGTTGTAAAACATATTTCTTGGTCACCACGTGCATCACACTCGCGACTCACGGTAGGCCGACGTCACTGACCTTGAAGTCGATACATTTCGTGTAAGAACAACAATTCGATGTATTTTTAAGGACCATTAAAAATCGATTTTTATTTAATAAAATATTACAATTAGACGATAAAATTTAAAACAGACTCATGGAATGATGTCTGCTTCCTTATTTTAAAATTATGTCGGTGACCGAAAAAAAACCCAGTATACATGCGAAAGTTTTTTGTTTGTAATCCTCCACACAAAAGCTACTGAACGGATCTGAATGAAATTGGACAAATTTACAACAGATATAAATTACAATTCGGAAAAAAAATATTTTCTATCCCGAAAATGTATGTATGTAAATGTAAATGTATGTGGCCTTCGGACATATTTTACGCGGATGAGACCACTTGGCAGGGCTAGTATGTTATGTTTTGTGCCTATTAGTTAATTAAACAGAATGTATCAATTTAGGCACATACTAAATACATTAATTATAATATATAGTCATTTATAATATTATGTATGTATTATGTAAGTGTGTAACATGTCTTCTCAATTATTGATAATTCTATATTTATTTATATCTTAAATACTGATATGCTTCTTACATTCAAAATTGTACAATTGAGTGTACGGGAATGTCATCAGGAATGGTACGTCTTCCGTTCAGAGCTGAAATCTCCATGACAAACAAACATCCGATGACCTCGGCTTCGCAACTCTGCAGCAGTTTACCAGCGGCACTGATCGTCCCGCCGGTGGCTATCAGATCATCGATGACGAGGCACTTCAGACCGGGTCGTACGGAACTTTTTTGAATTTCCAGAATGTCCTGGAAAAACATCAAACGAATTTTGATTTTACAATGTCCGAATGAAAGTATAAAAGATGATAAAAGTCAACTGGTCTGCTCCGTTTAAGTGAATGTAATATGAAAAATTGGGGATGAAAACTTACTACCAACTTATAACAAAATGAAATAGATATAATTCTGTAGGTATAAGATTAGAGGAGCCAATGTAGTACCCTACAACTCGACAGATCTCTACCTTGTCGTGGTGAGGGAGCTTATTAACGGTAGCTTGAGCCGACACGGTGAAGCCAAGAGGGATCTCAGGAGGGGACGCTCCGAGTGGGCTTGCCCAGGGCCCGCTCTGGATGCGTCCATGGAGGAGGGGTCGCGGGAGGAGAAGTGTCCCGGTGTGTCGTTGCCGTGCACCCTGTCTCCCGCGACCGCACGGGGGCGCACCGTCAGATGCGTTGGCCGTGGGGCCGCAGAGGAAGAGGAGGTGTATCGTCGTCGTCCCCCCTATCCTCTGCGGCTGTTTGATGGTTGGCCCCTGGGTGGCGATCAGGGTCAGTCAATGACGGAGGTCCTCCACCCGTCCCTCTGACGTGGATTTGGATCACAAGCGTGGCGTGCTCCGTTGGAGCATTGGGATCAGGGCTCAGGATGGGAACCTGACCCCATTGTACAGTTTCAACGTGAGAGTAGGGACTGTTCAAAGGCAGCCGGACAGTGCCCAAGGAGGAGAAGTCTGGCCTTTTCACCGAGGCCAGCCTGTCGTTGGAGGGGCCCTGTTGCTTGTAGATCAAGGAGTTTAGTCGTTAAGGGCAATAAGCTGAGCCCGACACTGTGCCCGGTGAGCCACCCGTGCTCCTTGGTAGCGTACATAAAGGTATTCTCAGGTGCGTTACCAAAAAAAGCCAATGTAGTACCCAAACTAAAAGCATTTCCGCAATGTTAAAAAAGATATAATAAAGATAATGACAGTAGTGTTACTGAATTGAACCCAACAAGTACTGACACGACCGGGGCAGTACGTCTAGCTGAATTAACATCAGGTTAAAGTTAGAATGTGAGATTAAACTTACTTAAGTTTTAAAACTATAATTTATATTTTTTTAGTAGGTATACAGAGGTCAATTATATAGTTTTAGTGGCTGTCTAAGCTCATAGACATCCACATAAGTGCGATGCAGACGTGTTTCCTCCTTCTCTCTCACTTCCATGGGCCATTGGAAACCCCAGAGCATAACCTAGCGGTCACTTTGCGGCGGTATCATATTATGAGCAAGAGGTTGTGGTAGAGAACCAGTCGTCGTCGTGCGTAAACGCATT
>LUGF01054182.1:30697-41443 GCA_001625245.1 Calycopis cecrops | reverse complement strand
AGTTTCATTTTGATGCAATTCTGGACGGCGCTCCATACATTAATGGGCATTCTCCTTTAGCACAGACAAAAACTACAATCTAAAAGACATATTTTTTTCTTTTTATTAAAAAAATAAAATGATTTTATCACGAAATAAAACAAATCCAATCCTAAACTTATTTTCGTGTTCTCAAAGCATAACTTTCCATGCGTTACATCAATTAACATAGAGATATTACTTTACGTGGTTTATAATTATGTTGTAAAAATATTGTAATATTATATTATAAAAATCGCCGCCCGCTACATCTTATAAGTTGGGCCTCCTCCGGAAACTGACTCTGATAGAGTTACGCAGATTGTTCTGCGCATCCGTGCACTTGTATACCTCATTACAGGTGATTCATCTCTTCTGTCTGAACTTGTCCCCCTGCACAGGGTACACAGGTTGTTTAATGTTGCAATGATTACATTCGAATCATTGTTCGTTTTTTATACTTTACTGAATATGGTTTAGGTTAGGTTAGTAAGAGGTAGTGCCACGCTGCATGCTTGCATGCAGCCGAATTGGGCCGGCACGACCGGGGAGGTACCTCTCGCTTACACGTGACCGGCGTGAAGTGACAGCTGTGCTGTCGCGTTTCGTGCGGTGTGTAAGTAGCCGGTGGTCCACGGAGGTGGGAGGAGAAAGGGGGGCAGCGCATCTGTAGTCTATGCAGATGTCTATGGGCGTCGGTAGTCATGAAAATGGCTACAACTGCTCGTTTGCCCTCCTATACCATAAAAAAAAAAAAAAAAGGTTTTACTACGCTACGCCATTATTCAAATACTTTTGTTATACTTTTTGTTTGGTTTATTGTGCTTATTTTGGTAAGATTAATTCCATAATTAATTAAAATTAAAATAAATAAATAATGTAATAAATGCTATGTTGCTACGCCACCAACTAAAATAAATTTGAAGGAAAGCTGAGGTGAAAGTTAAACGTAAAATATTGAGGAACAATTTTCAGCGTGAATTCCGCGACTCCATCCTGGATCTTTAGTAGGCTTTCAAGTTTCTTGATAAGACGTAGTGCCATCATTACATTCCACTTGAATCGAGCCTGCACGACCGGAGAGGTACCTCGTGCTCTCATATTATCGCTTTAAAATAATGGTTATGCTATGATATGCATAGCTATATATTCAGTAATTGGGACCTATATTAATCCACTCATTTATGAAATAACTAGCTGCGCCCCGCGGCTTCGCCCGCGTAAATTTCGATATCGTGGAAAATCATTCCATGGCATCCCTCAGGAACATTTTTTCGGGATAAAAGCTATCCTATGTTACTTCTAATACCTCCAAGAACATGTGTACAAAATTTCATGATGATCGGTTGAGCAGTTTTCGCGTGAAAGGGTAACAAACAAACTTACATTCGCATTTATAATATTAGTAGGGATATTTGGACTGTAGAAAGGGCTACTAATTAGTGATCTCTTTATTACACTTCTAATTAATTTTAATCTAAATAGTTCTAATTAATTCTAATTAGTTATTTCTTTAAATTATTACCTTACCTTAGTTTTGAGGATAAGAAACATTTACTTAAACGTTATATAAATCTGCACGCAAATAACGCTAACTAGTTGTTTATATTTAAGAGCATTGGAGTGAACCTTTAGTACTAGGCTTCATGTGAAGTCATGAAAAAAATGTAGATACACATTATAGAAGGCGTACCTTAAACCATGGGAAACAATCCCGGTTAATAAAGGCATTTCATAGAGATTCATAGAATCCAGCGGTGTCGCGGGCGAAGAGTCGCTGTCGCCCGTCTCGAAATTATACCTTAATAGAAACTATTCTAAATGGTTATACTTCTACAATGTATTTTAGTGTCGCACAAAACACATTGCTAAGAAACGAAACTTAAATTCTCACAGTAAAGTAAAACGAAGGAAGTTGAGGAACTTAGTGCGAGCTTGGGGCACGCCAACTCACTTGCATACATACCCATTTGTGAAGACATTTCAAACTTTTTCGAACTTGAGACTAATATGAGACTAAAACTGTAAAGAGTAGAGTTTAGTTTTACTAATTAGCGAATATGATCTCACTTGTGAGCGATAGCGCACCTACTATGCCGTTTTGCAGCCGAATTTATGGGGCGGTACACCGGGGAAATCTCTCATTCCACAAAAACCAGCTATATTATCGTCTTTTGAGTGATTTGTGAGTTTTCGGTGACCCCAGGTGAGGATAAACGGTTGATGTAGTCATAAAAATATTCCGACTGTTCACGTACACAAAAATGCATCATAAGTAGGAAGTATATTATGTAGATACGAATATTATATTTATCACAATCTTTCGGAGGATACTTTTTCGGAGGATCTAGAGGGCGAGAAGTGACCTACAAAAAACTCACAGACAACAGTGAAACATATGGAAAATAATTTATTAACTATCAGTCAAATCCGAAGCTTTCTCCGCTTAGTAACTAAACCCAACGATAATGACAAAACGGTATGCTTTTCTCTGACGAGGCACTGCATGTATGTAGGTACTATGTA
Organism: Calycopis cecrops; assembly: GCA_001625245.1. Classification (NCBI taxonomy): domain Eukaryota; kingdom Metazoa; phylum Arthropoda; class Insecta; order Lepidoptera; family Lycaenidae; genus Calycopis; species Calycopis cecrops. Next base: position 38,899 of record LUGF01054182.1, on the reverse strand, counting down.
CGTGTGACGTGATAGTCGGGAGCTCAGCGCGAATCTGGGAGATTTATCAGTCTACCCGCCGACAGTGATGTACACAGGTGAGCGCGCCCTGTATATTATATGTACAGGTGATGGGGTAGTGTGGAGCATGCTTTACAAGTTGCAACTATAGGCACGTGTTTTGTACGAAGCTTAGCGTATAATGACGTTCTACTTCTCTATTCTCTCTATTCATAAAATATGTAAAAGAAAGCCAAAGTTTATTTACATTACAATATAAATAATTTGAATCATAATATATTCGTTTAATTGTAATCGGTTTATACTCGTATAAATACATGTTTTAATAATTTTATCTTAAAAGTATAAAACATTGTTCTCAAATATTTTCACAACAGCTTTTTAGCAATAATAATAGGAATGTAAGTTATATTTTTAACGGCAATTACAACAAATTCATTTGAACAAAAATGGACTGATAATGATTAATCATTAATATCATAATAGACCGGGGGAATATTTGAGCGAAAAAGGAACCGTCCGCGTCGGTTACTTCAATCCATTAGTGAAACTCACAAACTTGGTAATCTCGGAAGTAAAAAGTCGATTAAAGGAAAAAATCTTTAAGCGCACCCTCGCCCATACATCAGCCCCCGGACCTGACAAAGGGTAAGTGGGGACGGGATTGTTAATGGCGACAAATGGCCCATGAAGATAATTACCCTGCAAGTGTTACCCTTATCAGCTTACACATTGGTGGAGAATACTCTAGGGACTTAACAAAGGGCTACGTTGCGTTCTGGTTGACAATTTCTCTTACTCCAAGTTCGAATCGAAACCACACAGGTTATGGATGTTTAAATTACACAAATCGCTTGCTTTTATTTAACTTTTTAGTAGCTTTGAGACGCTTCTTTTGCTATCGCCTTATTGTACATTTAGCCAACAATGTACGTACTATAATTCTATAATCCAGCTCTAAAATGATGAAGATTAAAAAAAATAGATTACAAAAAAAGTGATGAATGCCACTATCAGTAAGAAGTAAGTACAGTTTTTTCGTTAACAATTTAGTATATTCGACAGGATTCGTAATCACATCATACGATTTCTAAACTGAAAAATTCAAAACGAAGTCTTTAAATTTGTCCATATTATTCATACGAATCCATAATATTATAGTTACGTTGGATCCAGAGCACACCCGAAATTTTGGACGCGGCGACCCGCGATTTTGCGACTGTCGCGATGTAGTCGCAGCGACCCTCTGCGACCGGTCGCAGAGAGTCGCTGCGACAGTCGTGCAACAGTAGTGTGAATATCGCGACTCAATTTAGACTTTATTTGACTTCAAATTAGATTCAGCGGCAAACACACGAATAGACATATTCTCAAAAACGCAAGTCGCAGTGAAACAATAACTGACATAACTTTCTAGTTTCTTAATAATCAGATTTTGTAGATTACTTTTGTTATAGTTTAAAAAAAATATTTGTAAAAGCATTGCAACTGTTGTTCAAACATTGTTTTAATATATATACGGATGTTTATGGGTATCGGTATAGGCATCAACTCTATACAATATTCCTCCCTACACCATAAAAAAATAACTTTGCCATAAAAACTACCACGACAATAATTACAATACAAAGACATAAAACCTTACTTATGAATAGCAAGAGTTCGTCAGTGTGATATCCTACGATAGGTCGTTTTAAATGATGACAGTACATATAAAAAAAATCTAAATAGTTAAACAGATAATGTATTTTTGTGCGAGTAATAGTACATAAAAGCTAAAAGTATATAAAGCCGGTGCTCGCGTTCATAAATTCAATTGAATCATCGTGCGCTAGAAGATTTTCGCTTAACGCCTTACTTGTACAAGAATCCGCTTTTGAATTGGCTTCGTTGCAGAAATGTCACTTATTTTTCCACGTTTTTATTTTTATTTTTTTTATTGTGTACGAAGCTTTTCTCCTGTTAGCAGTGTTGTTTGCCAATGTTTAAATCATTAATATATGCCTTATTAAATCTGTATCTTATGAATTTTATTTACCACGCAGATTCAATCGCGTAAAATCAATCTCAGGATGAGCTTCTTTTTGTCAAGATAAAAGTATTTTTATATTATTTCAGATTGAAATCAAAATCTTTGCCAAATTAAATCTAAATGCGTTGAAAGGATCTCAAACGCACATACACACCTATGTAATACTTTTTCCTCTAACTATGCCTAAAATAATAAACTGTCTTTGGTCAAGTTTTAAGCTAGTAATATGCGCAAACACTTGTGCAAGATGAATTCCATCCTGCAGTCGCTATAAGAGCTATACATTAAACAATAAACGGATTATCTATGGAGTTATTAAGGAATGTGCCTATTATATAAGATAAGAGATAAGAGGCACGTTGTTGCAAGTCGGTACGTGTCTTTTGAATTCGTACCAGACTTCAAGGGAAGTACCAGTTACACCACACACGATGTCTAGGTTAGAACTTTGTAATAACTTATACAATACCCGCGCCAATATTTCACGGGAGCACGTTATTGCATATCAGAACAAACTTGTGTCTGAAGTCGAGTCTTTACTAACCATAGTCTCGAATTGAGGCCGACAAAATTTTCAACCCTAATAAGACTCAAGCTTGAGCGTTCACCGGTAAAAAGACCCCCTTCGTCGTTACTCCTCGTTTTGAGAACACGTCCCTAAAGGCTACAGCTAGCCTTGGAATACTTGGCGTCTACATTTTATAGAGTGATGTTCAGTTCCGCGGTCATTTGGAGGCGAAAGCTAAATTAGCATCGAAAAGGCTTGATGTGCTAAATAGGGCGAAGGCATACTTCACATGTGCCCACCGAATGCAACTATATAAAGCCCAGGTTAGACCCCACATGAAGTACTGCTGTCATCTCTGGACAGGAATACCTCAAAACCAGCTTATACCATTTGACCGTGTCCAACGTCGCACAAGTCGAATCGCCGACGACCAAGTTTTTTTCATCAAGATTGATACACTTGCCCAACGGAGAGATGTGAGTTCGCTGTGCATCTTCCACCGTATTTTTCATGGGGAGTGTTCGGACTAATACCTGCAGCTGAACTTCACTATCGAATTTCGCGTCAAAATTAAAGTTCTACCGGCACCATCTAGATATTCCGAAGTCCGCCATTGTGCGCTTTAAACGCAACTTACTGCCACGCTCTATTTCTTTGTACTGCCGCCCTTGGTATTTCCGGACCGATATGACTTAGGGATCTTCAAGAAAAGATCTTACATTTTTAATTTAATCTTTTATCTTAAAGGTCCACAACGTAAATGCAAAACCCCTGGTGTTGCAGATGTCTGTGGGTAACTGCTCGTTTGCCCCCTGTACTGTAAAAAAAAATTGAAAATTTCGCTAACGTAGGTAAATATGTAATTATTGTATCAGAAGTACATTAGTAGATTGAAGAGCATTCATATTTTTTCCTTTGAAGAGCGGAGCGCCCTTCGGGAATAGATCGGATAATACGTACGTAATCTATAGACCCGGAACCGTAACCTTATTATGTGGATTACGTTATTACTGTCCTTATATTTATATAATATTGATCATATCGATATAATATTATTATGATTACGTGATACCTCTGCACGACGACGGTTCGAAGTACCTAAAATATTTTCCTAGGGGATGATTCTTTTTTCAACCCATGTAGTACATAATTTGCTAAAATAAAAACTTTAAACGGAAACACAGAGAAATAAATATTAAGCGCCACTAGTAGGCGGTGTTTGCAATTACTTCACCGTCGCGTCGTTCCCCGTAATCACGTAATTGGCTTGTTGGTTTAAATTACCTATACATATTTAATACTAGCCGTTGCCCACGGTTACACCCGTGTTAAACAAACATTTTCGTAAGTTCAGAATTGTGTGAAGTAAGCACAATATCATTTGTTTATGAATAAATACTAAGTTTTCTCCAAGTATCAAAACGAAAACATTTAAGTGTCGCTTTGGGAAATAAGTTTTGCGGCAAGTAGACTTTCAAAAAAAAAACAATTTTACGTAAAGAGTGTTTATTGTAATGCAATTATTACTACTATAAGTAACTAAAACAATGATGACAATTATATTTAGCGATTGAACAAAAGGCTTACTAAATATAGGACGACAGTTAAGCCTGGCGATCGAACTTAGAGTCACTAAATCTAAGGCGACATTTACACTCGGAGATCGAACGTAAAGTGAAATTATCTTAATTCTAATGCCTTATATTTATTTACTGATTATCACTATTGCCTCAGTACATGTGTGGGAACTGCGATTCACGTAAAACAACAGGTGCCGAAGTTGTTCAGGATTATCAGAAAAACTGGTGTCCTATGTCAGTACCGAATGTGACCGAAAGTGAACCGAATGAACCTTGAGCGTGCCGTGGGAATGTCAGGTAGGCAAACTACATATGACGAGGGATATAACATGCGTAGTCTCATAATTATGACACGCCGTTACTGGTGTCATAATCATCACTCATCTAATTATCTTTTAATTGGAACGCTTTGATAACGTTCAAATGATCAATATCGTTTAATGAACTGAAGTAATTACAGCGCTCAGTTTCATGGACAACTTTTTTAATTATCAACTTTCCAATCTCCAGCAGTCTAATGGGAATAATTTTAATTGACTTCTTAAATGTGAAGATTATTAATGGAACATTTTAATTCCAGTTTTGTATCAAAAAGTAAAACGATTTTAATACATACCCTCGTTTGCTTATTATTTTATTTTTCAGAGAGCCATAATATATTAAAATTGTAACTAATCGATGTCTTTAGTGTACATGGCAAATTCATTTAAAAATTCTCCTCATAGTGAATTTTTAAAATGTATTTGCCATGTAATTGCATTGCAGAATAAAAACAAACATTAATTACTTTAAATCTAATCAACTTTTGAAAAAAATCGACATCAAAACATTAAAAGAAATGTAGGCTCCGATCATCTGGCACTACTGGGTTTTAATACATGCTAACTGTATTAATTCTGTACTTAAGTCCTGGCAACTGCCCTTACTTTATTCTGTGGTGCATGCATTCTGTAGTGTATGATTTTGATCGTATTTTTCACCAAATGAAAAATACCAATTTTCGAAAAACTTATGGATTTTAAACGAACTTATTTTCTTAGGCTAACTATTAACTCTTAGGCCAAAATTGTCACAGGTAACCGAGTATCATAATATAATAGATATTTAATGTTTTTAAATCACTATAAAGTTTTTTCTTACCTTCCTTCTTATTACTTAATTCATTCTCAACAACTGATAAAATGGATAACAAAGTACAGAGTATGTTCATTCATGTTAATCAGAATTACATTACCTCTTAAAAAAATATTGTACAGTATAATTAAGATCACAAAATCAGGCCAGCTTGGCGAATATGAAAGCAAACAGGGTCCACCGTATATAGCATACACTCGATACAATGCCACTTTTGCAAGGACATAATTACAATATATATTTTAAAAATTGATTTTGCCACATATTATTAATATTATACGCATGTCATGCAATATATATTTCGTGTGTTATGTAGCTCCATTTTTTATTTATTTCATAGATGCAGTTAATTTTGATGACGGATATTTAAACAATACTAGCTAACAGATTTTATGGTTTTATGAGTTTTACCTTCTCGCTGAAATATAATGAAATAAAATTAAATTCCATTAAATATTTTACATGAAATTACTAAGCGTTTTTAGTAAATAAAATTACAACGTAAATATCTAATAAATTCATTCTATGTTTTCTAAAAGGATGCTAATTTTGTGTTATAGTTTTTGTGAACAAATCCCCGGCCCTTGGGTCATCATAGTAGAGATAATGGCTAGAGTATTGTTGTTACAGAGATAAATATGTAGGTAGATGGCGTTGGGTAGTTAGTGAGCGATCAAATTATTGTAACATCATACAATGTGGACAAAATTAAAATTACATTACGTGAATGGTCACAAGAAGTTAAATTTGATTTCATCAGCATTATTTGGAATCAGAGGAAATATCAAGATAACTATTTTAATTAATGACATTGAATTTATTGCAAAAGTCTCTTTCTATATCAGTCCATAGAATTTTCAAATCAAGGTAGAGTTTATTACTAAGATTCAGAAATTAAGAGAAAAAGCCCAGAGATTACTACAAGTTTACTACTTTCAAAGGGATAATTAATAAATAAATATCATTAAGTGAGTTACTTCTAATTCGCTAAATGGAATAAAAATAAAAATAATTACAAAAGACTAATGATTAATTTATATATGTTTCTGTCACATGAATTTCCTTTTCAAGATATGGGTTATGGCGATTATACGTCTAGCTGTATTATTGTAACCGTCCTTCTCAGGATTAATAAAGCTAATATCCTCTAATATGTCGTATCCCCTTTCATTAGACATATCCGGTTGATCTTCAGCAAATAATATGGACGTATTATTCTGTTCCGATTATGTGTGGCGGATCATATTGCCTTAGCAATCAGTTTAGAGGAGCGAGAAATTTGGATGCGGCAAATAAATAGAATTCTGCTTTTGAGCACAAGCACAAGGCTAAAATGATTAGTCAATTTATTAACCTGAGCGTATTGGTAATTCATTATTAAGATAAACGGAGAATTAGATAATTAAAGTTTAGTGAGCATTTCGCTAATTACTACATTTTTGCACTAGAGATAAATTAGCACGTAGCTTGCTAAATTTACTCTTGTCATTGAAAAGTTGGTGACGACACAAGTTGTTTAAACTGATCCTTAATACAACAACATTCAACAGGTAACGTTGTGCATGTTTTGCAATTTTGGTTACTAATTCTCTTTTGAATGCGACTAGCAAGAAAATATATTAAAAGTAAGGGATAGATGCTTAGTTAATCATGATATTTTTTTTCTAAATATAACTCGTATTTGCGAAAAGTTATGTGTCTTAGTGGTCTTTTATCGTCTTCAATTTTTGATGAAACTCATGTGGATATTTATAGACGTGGCTAGTCATTGAATGGCTCAGAAGTTTTTTTCCCTGCTAATAATATACATACTATCCTACAATTATAACCATAGAGTTGTTCCAAATTCTTCCTATACTCCTTTGTTTTTTTATAATTAAGGGACATAATATCATTATAACACAAGTGGTGTAAAGCTATTATACAGCGTGAAATTTTAGTCGTCATCGAAAAGAAAATTTTGAGTTCTATATCAATAACAGATATCAATAATCATAAATAATCATCAACAATTGCCAAACGCTAGCGATATAACTATCGACTTTAACAAAAAAAAAATAGTTATTTTAATAAATTTATATTGTACATAGGTTCTGTTATTGATATAGAACTCAAAATTTTCTTTTCGATGACGACTAAAATTTCACGCTGTATATTATATTGTAAATAACATTTATTATGCTGTCATTGTACGTACAATCATAAAGTAAAATTTCCTATCTACTAACGTACTGGTATTTAAAATTATGTAGTAAATATTTAATACCGAGGTTTAGGTATTAGGGACAAAAAGAGCATTAGAGCGAATCAATACAATAGTCGCATCGCAAACTGGCGAGCGATCACTCCTCCCGTGTGGAGTATTCATTATCGCAGATTGCTAAATGGTAATAATCATTTAGCCGTCATAGGGAATATGGGGCCTTTTAATTAAACATGATTTATACACAACCATTATCCACACAAGATAATTGGATTTCGACATTTTGCAATTTTGTTTGGAATTTTTAATTTTATTAACCATCAATAATGGTTAGCAATTAAAATGCTTTATCATCGTCGATAACTCAAACGTTTATTGTACGTCGTAATAATTGATGGTTCACTTGTCCAAAAGCTGCCAAAGATAGAGAAATGGTGGTAACTTTATTGGCATTAAATTTATTTCAAAGGCACTTCATTTTTAGATAGTATGAACAGTTTATTATTGTTCCCGTTACAGTAAGTAATACATTGAATTTAAAGAAAATAAAAAAAAATCCTCTCCATATTGGAAACGTCTATTATTATTTAAACGGTATGAAATTCTGCAATTCCTTTCGCAATTGTTTGCTGTTTACTTAGATCAATATTTGATTATCGCTTATACACATTCATTAGCGTTAAGCTAAACGCATGTTCCGTGTTTAGATTTAATGGAAGTAAACAAATAATAGTTATTTAGGATA